>VWZO01000700.1:77094-104648 GCA_013396975.1 Bucco capensis | reverse complement strand
GATACTGTGATACTCAGCACGAATACAGGACAAAAGAGATTTGGAAGGTACTGACTGATCAAACACATGCATCCTAAGGATTCCTCAACCAGAAGAATGGTCCTTTTCATGAATCTGAGGTGTGTATATATGGAAAACAAAAGAGAAAAGGTATGTAGATTTGTTTTGCATACTGACTTTACTCATAAAAATTACAAAGTGTCACATTAAACAGTGTTAATTATGTAACTTAGGTCTAATAAAACTGAGCCCATTTATCTTTTGAATATCAATTGAATAGTAAAATTTTTTTGAATAGTAAAATTTTTTTTTTGAATATCAATTGAATAGTAAAACTATTCAATTGTCTTGTAATTTATATTGTAAATTATATAATGGCTCTTGCTCTGCCAGCAGCTAACTAAAGCCATAAATGTTGCTGGTTTTATTAAAAGACATCTAGTTCTTCAGCTAAGGAAAAATTAATCCTTTCACATTTCAAGATTCCAAGATTTTAGCACTACAGGTAAATCTCCAAGAGGGTCTGTTCATTATGTTCTGCAGCATGACCACAAGCCCCTGAGACAGACACTTCCTGGCTATCTCACAGCCAGGCAGCTCACTGACAGCACACATGGTGCTTACCCTGGCTACCTGCATGGAAGGGTGATGCTCTCCCCACTAGAGCTCGGTGCCAAGGGCAAAACAGCCTCTGCCAGCAGACATTTTTGAGACAGCAAAATTAGACACTGTTTAGATATGAAATCCAGCAACATTAAAAGTGAAAAGTTAAAATCATGTGGCTTTTTTCCCCAGTGTCTGACACTTTAACATAGAGAGTATAAGGAAAGACCATGCAGCTCCTTTCACTAGCTAACCCACCCTTAAGTTAGATTTTCTTCTGTCTGCAGTACTCATCCTCAACTTGCTTTATACATCATGGAGAAAGACAGGCATTATCTTCTAAAACAGATCAATACCACAGAGACATGTCTCTTCCTCCAGGCACTAAACAGAAAGTACAGGGTGAGCACTCCAACTCCATCATCAAGCTTTAGCCTTTCAGCTACAACAGGACTCCTCAGGCACAGTCTGAAAATTCACTTGGGGTCTCCTGTGGCCCCTGGTGCGGTAACTGTGCCCACAGCAGAGGGNTCTTCGTTCACGAAGCCTAGCCATACAACAGGACTCCTACTCTTCAAGCATTTGCAAAAAACTAGAATGGCTAACAGAAGGCTCAAGTATTAGGTCAACTAAAGCACATTCATCTGCCTAGTAAACTTGGAGACATTTTAGCATGAAATCTTGATTTGGTTAAAGATGAAATAGCAAAAAGTCTTAATCCTGGCCAGCAAAAAGGAAAGGAAAAATACCTTCAGCAGAGATGCTGTAATAGGGGTTCTCATAAGAAATAATATTTTATAATATGACATTCCATCACATTATCAGTACCAATCTACAATTTAAGTCAGGCATGTGCTCTGCTAGAACCTCTTCTCTCCAACACACCTGGTTAAGCTTAACATTGGCTTGTTAAAGAGACATTAAGACAACAATCACAGGCACTAAGAAGTCTTTGAAAAGTTACTTCTTACCAAAAGGAGGTAGTCCATAGGTCTGGGTGGTCTGGGGGTAGATGGTGTAGGGCTGAGACTGCTGTAGTGCCTGGTACTGAGTCTGCCCAGGGTAAGGGCTCATTGTTTCTGATACAGGTGCAGAAAGGATATGTGCGTATGGCCTTATTAAAAAGAAAGAACAAAAGTACAATAGAAGTACTTAGACTTTCATCCTCCACATCAGAAGACACCTAAAAAACCTGCTTTAGAAAGAAGAAACAGTACATACCGACATGTGCTCTTAGTGTAATAACCCACTTGTGTTTCCCAAAACAACAGATTCTTGTTTTTATATATGCTGTCTGTTTCTTGCAGGGATAGCAGGGGAAACTCTCTCCTCCATGATGAGGAGATGTTTATTCCAGGACTGGAAAGGCAGAGTAAGAGGAGAAGAACAAACTCCCCATTCCAACAGGCATGAGCAGTTAGTTTCATGCCTCCCAATACCAAATCCCAAAGCTAATACTATATAGTCATATACATCAAAAGTACTGGAACACCCAGGAAGACTACAAAAAAGCAAACAAACGACATTAAGGCCTACTGTGCTGCAGGGGGAAGAACTATTAAGATCCTCAGACATGGTGAATGATGAGAAACTCCTATATTCCTTTTGTATTCATTTATGTCCAGGTTGTTTATTCCTCAAATATTATAGGTATTATTCTACAAGACTGGTGTGTTGTTAATTACTTGAAGGGGCTCATTTATCCTTGTGATCATAAAACAACAGACACTGAAGCAAAATGGTAACTACAGCAGTGAGTATCTGTTGCCAGCAGATATGAAAGTATGATCTACAGCATGGTAGAAGTGCATAAAGATGCAAAAAGACAAATTCAGAAAGAAGTAAGAGTTACAGAATTCAGCAACAACTGTTTGACTTACTTTGCAGAATACATTTGTGAGGTATAATCACTTGATGACCTTGGGATATAATCAGTGCATGTCATAACTGGAAAAAAAACCCAAACAGCTTATATAATTCCATAGGCAATTTCAAAATCCAACAAATAATGACAATTAAATATCAGCATGCACAGTACATTTTAACCAGCACATACGATTTGCAAAGGCTTTTTAGTGCCCTGAATAACTGTTTCAAGGCAAATTCTCAAAAAATGCACTGTTAAACCGGCACAAAAATGTTTTTCTTGCCAATTTACAGCAGGCAGATGGTTTAGTCAATACTACTTCTCCCGTTGTAACACATCTGTTTCTCTTCATTAGTTGGTACTGCCATCTTTTGTAATTGTCTTGACAAAACCTTTTATTTCAGTCCTGCTCAATGGGTCTTCATCTTTGTCAAGCTTAAGATTTCTGTGTCCCAGAGCAGAGACTAAAGCAGGTGCTTGTTTTGCCAAGCTTTCCTTTTCCCCTTGCTGGAGCAAAGCTCTTGGTAGAGTATGCAATCTGTCTTTCTTTTAAAATGGAGAGGCTTTCCAGCTCAACAAACTTGATCCCACACGTCAAGTGAGAGCAGGCTGAGCTGCAGTGCACAAGGTTGAAGAGCCCGAATTCAGATGACCTCTCAAGAAACTGGGTAGCTCCATCTAATAGGATGGTTTCATTTTTCTGCTGGAATAAATCCACAGCAATTGCACTCTAAAACTGATAAGCAGAGGCACTCAGGCTGCAAATCCAAGGAGGAAATTTTCAGAATCATCTCACTTAGCACTGCCTATGGCTCTAGTACACTCCATGCGAGATAGTTCTCAATTACAGCACTCTGGGTTGGGGTGGAAAAGGGGCCTTGAGCTGCTACATCTTAACCAAAGAGTTGTAAAAAACCCCCTCCCCCGAACCTGGATTCTTAAAGCTGATCTAATAAATATTCATCCGTCCATCAAACTAGGAAAGCAAGGATGTGTAGGAGCCCTGGCACAGGATCTGGCACTGTACAGCCCCTCTGGCACATGTCAGCACTGCATGTATGCTGCAGTGATCTCCAAGCTAGATGATTTATGCACAGTATATGGCTTTACCAGTTTGGATCTACAAGCACCATACCAAAGTTCCTGGCAAATGCAGCTGTGTTGCTATGGATCCAGCATATTCATCTGAAGCCAGCTTGGACGCAGGAAAAACACCCAGGTTCCAGCCCTACCAAGATCACACCAAGTGGTGTGATCCAACTAGTCAGGCTTTCCCAATCTGGATCAGTCCTACAACATTACTGCTGTTGTATCATCATGTAGTTAACTCTCTCATTAGTTACATCCACTAAGGGGAGCAAGTTCAACATGCAAGCCTATCTCTAACAACTGCATTCTGCTACCTGAATAACCTCCTCTTACAGTACTCTCAGCATAAGCATCTGAGAAATACAAACCATCAGCTACACACTCGGAACCTTCTGAGTCACCTTCCTCTAGTGCTTGCCTTTACTCATGATGTAAAGTCCATGTAGCACTAGAATACCACAAGAAAAGCAATCTGTGAAGTTACATGCCTAAAGGCTTTCACTCAATGCCTGTCAGATATTCTCACATCCCTCCTGCAAAACTTTTTCTTTTTATTAAATAAAGAATGTCAATATTCATCTGAATAGTAATAGAATAATGGCTGTTCTAGAAGTCTTATTTTTAAAACACCATACAAAGAGTTAGGTAATTGTGTAAAAAAGAAAAAAATCAAACTACAGCATTACTGCATGAAACTTCTGTCAATGGCTTATCCAGTCAGGCAGCAGATTCTGCACACTAAAACTTCTGATAACTGCTGCAACTGCAACATCACAGTACATTGACTAAAACTGTAAAGATGCAACCAGTTAGCAATGGAAAGTTGCACTTGACATATTTTCAATCAAGCTGAGCTGATTTAAACTTATAAATATCAGCAAAAGCATTCAAAACAGAAATCCTACTTTCATAATAACCTCCAGCCCTCTTTTTCCAGAAGAAATGATACATTCCGCCTCTCACTTACTATGCAACCATTCTACTTTCTGCCTCAGTTTCCTCTCCATTCATTTCATAAGGAATTTCTGTAGACATTCAACACTGTTCAGAGCCTAAGATTAAGTATACAGCAACCAACCAGACCCAACCAGCTGTGTAAAGACAATGATTTATAAAAATAACATCTTTTACAATAGGCATTACCTCAAGAAAAATCATGTATAAGGTGGGTGAGACACAGCAGTACCTGAAGCATGTTGGGGGGCAGTGACACAAAAATGCATCTGCTCACCATCGGGCATTAACACTTCGTAAACATATCAGGGTTCCACTTTACAACTGGTAGTGAGGGCAGGCTTAGGATTACAAAGAAGAGACAAAGCTTGTGCTTGATGAAGCAAAGTAACGAGACCAGTGGAAGAAAGGAGGAAAGAAAATGAGAGCCGAAGTCCAGAAGATACTTACTCTCACTGGATATCGGAAGGTTTGAACCAATGCTTGAAGATTCAGGTTTCTGATCACTGACTTCTGTGTTGCTCACATGACTGCCAGGACAAACAAAGGCTAATCATTAGCATAATGAATTCTTAAATTTAAATCCTTGGGCATCAAAACCCTTAGGTTCAACCTTTCTACCAGAGGCAAACTGACTCTTAGCAGAAAACAGCTCTGCACTTCTTAGTATTTCACACAGAGATCCTAACAGAGAGATCTGCAGCTCTGATCAGACATTAAACTGCATTGGGTTTGCATGGCAAGGGTTTGGTAGCAGAGGGACTTATAAGGGTGGTTTCTGTGAGGAACTGCTAGAAGCTTCCCCCATGCCTGACAGAGCCAATGCCAGCCAGAGCCAAGGCCGAGTCCCTCAGTGTGGTGGTAGTGCCTCTGTGATACCATATTTAAGAAGGGGGGAAAAACTGCACAAGAGAAAACTGCAGCCAGAGAGAGGAGTAAGAATATGTGACACAGCCTTGCAGACACTAAGGTCAGTGAAGAACGAAAGGGAGGAGGTGTTCCAGGTGCTGGTGTAGAGATTTCCCTGCAGCCCACAGTGAAGATCATGATGAGGCAGGCTGCCCTGTCCCACTGCAGTCCACAGAGGTCCACGGTGGAGCAGGTGGATGCACCTGAACGAAGCTGTGACCCTGTGGGAAGCCTGTGCTGGAGCAGGCTCCTGGAAGGACCTATGGATCTGTGGAGAGAGCAGCCCATGCTGGAGCAGGTTTGCTGGCAGGAATTCTGACCCCATAGGGATGCATACTGGAGCAATCTTTTCCTGAAGGACTGTACTCTGTGGAAAGGACCCACACTGCAGCAGTTCACGGAGAACTGCATCCTCTCCTTGAGAAGGAAGCAGCAGCAGAGACAACATGTAATGAATAAAGGGTTGTTAAGTCCTGGAACAGGCTGCCCAGGGAGGTGGTGGAGTCACTGTCCCTGGAAGTGTTTAAGAAACATTTCGATGCGGTGCTTGGGGACATGGTTTAGTGGCATGTTAGTGATAGATATGGTTGGACATGGTGATATTAGACGTCTCTTCCACCCCTAATGATTCTGTGATTGTGTGATTCTGTGAACTGAACACAACTCCCATTCTCTATCCTCCTGCACTGCTGGTGGAGGAGGAGGAGGTGAAACCAGGAATATTGTTAAGACTGGGAAGAAGGGAGTGGTAGGAGGAAGGTGCTTTAAGAGTTGGATTTATTTTTTATTATGCTACTCTGGTTTAATTGGTAACAAACTAAACTAATTTCCCCAAGTCTAGTCTGTTTTGCCAATGATGATAACTGGTGAGTGAGCTTTCCCTGTCCTTATCTTGACTTGCAAGTCTTTCGTTGTGTTTTCTCTCCCCTGTCCAGCTAAGGATGGGAGTAACAGAGCAGCTTTGGTGGGCACTTGATGTCCAGACAGGGTCAACTCACCACAACACCTCAAGCATGTTTACTCACCAACAGATAAGGCTGTACTTCCCTGACAACTCAGCAGACCTAGCAGCTTGGAGCTGCTGTTTCCAGCCACTTTCATAAAAGCTTAATACCAATGGGCCAGTTAATTTTTTTTTAATTGGGAACTGTCCTAGTTTGAGTCAAAATAAGGTATTCCATGCCATATAGGTCATACTCAGTCCTTGAGGGTGTGATATTGAGCTTGGGCCTTGGGGTCTCTTGCATGAGGCCTAAGACCCAAGCAAAAAAGATGCTTAATTTAGCTAATTAGCACCCAATTAACAACTAGTACATATAAGGAGAGGTCTGGGTCTCTGCTCTTCAGAAGGTTGAGTACCTGGGCTTTGTGAAGATCAGAGGCCCAGCTCTGTTCCTACAGGACTCTCTCCAGGATCCAGCTCCTGAGCCTGAGTCCTGTCTGCTGCTGAGTCCTCCTGCTACAGCATCAGTGGTGGCATATTTACCATGAAGGTGCGGTTTGGTTCTGGTATTGGTGTGTGGGGGGGGTGTGTATATATTTTTTTTCTTGTTATTTTCATTAAAGTATTTAAGTTTCATTTCCAATTTGCAAGTCTCCCTGTTGATTTCCCCTTTTTCTCCCTGGAGTGGGGGGAAAAGGGGATAATAGAGATTATCTGTCACTGGGTTGGTGGTTGGCCCAGCCCTAATTCTTGACAGGAACTTCATCTCAAAATGTTATCAGATACAGAAGTGACTTATATTTGCCCTGTACCTGTGAAAAATAAAACAATACACAGGGTTCTAAAATGGAAAGTTGTAATGATAAAAAAATAACTGTTCCATGTTAAAATCCAATTCAAAATTACATACCTCAAGTTTGGTTCTCTGGATTCCTGCATCTTGGCTTTTTTCATCTGCAAACACAAAAACGTACACAAACTAATGAGAGCTGTCCTTGACAGAATTTATGCACACAGAGCACCACTGGTTACTACAGAGTTCACATCTGTGTTTAAATACAGAGAGCCTTGAATTCCATACCAGAGCTCCCCAGACTCTTCTCCCACTCTGCCACACCTTCTTCCTGGGGCAGAAAATTTTACAGCCTTCTTTATTTCTGGAGCACATTTAGATGCCAAACTTGCTGCTTTGGTACCCAGCTGTAGTCACTGCTCATTCTGTTCCAGCAGGGCACTGTTTAGCACATGTCTTCTGTGAATGGGGGTCTGAGAATGTATGTGCTGGGTATCAGGCTGCAGGGATGACAGCCCAACATAGGTATAAATGTCCAAGAAAAACTTAGATTTCACAGCAGGAATACTGCTGTTCTCACTCAGGCACTCAATAAGATTTTTTTTTTTTTAATATGGGAGGAAGACAAAGAAATCACCTCAGTTATAAAAACAAACCTACCCCTCATTCCCTCTCCCCCCTAAAAATGAGGTTTTGTAAGAACATATCAACTTTATTAATGTTTTCATCACGACTAAATGAAAGAGCTATTCCTAAAACACCTCTTGATAGTCAGGACTTGAGCTCAAAGCACTGTTCTGCTGCTCTGCTAACTTTGGTCCCTGGAGTGGAACTTGTATCTTCATGAGTACCTACACCATGAGATCATTGTGCCTTGTCCTCCTCTGATGGGAGACCTTTCCCTTCTGCCAGAAATGGGATGTGCCCTTGCTTGTCATACAGAGTTAGAGTTTTCCTTTAGGTCAATAGTTAATGTCACTTAAAAAATCAGTAACTATCTGGAGAGGGTTTCACACTCTCATTAAATGGCTCCAGAACGTGGGGTAGCCAGCACAAAACAGTAATTTGGAATTCTGAACTCTAATGTCACAGCCTCAACTGGCTACTCACCATCTTGTCATGGTAACATCTCTGCAGGTTTTTAAAATAAATTCTCCCTAATGACTTAATGTTTAGCAATAACATTTACAAAAATCTTGAAACTTCAGTGGGATGGAAAACCCATTTTCTACCCATCATTAATCACTGTAATTTATACTAGAAATGTAAGTGGGAGGGAAGAGTTTTAAACATAGTCTTTCCTGGGCTTGGAATGTGTTTTCCCTCTTTTCTGCCACATGTCATAAAACGTATTTAATGCAGGAAAAGCACCTGGTAACTTAAGGATGTTTGAGGCACAAGGAGAGAGTGCTGCCATGGTGTGCTATGCTCCTAGCTGAGCCCTGCATGATCACACTCCAACCCAAACCCCACCTGGGGCACCTATTCATCCTCTCCTGTGTAAGCCTTGGAAAAGGCTGCTGAAACCTCTTTAAACACCTCCTTTCAACATACACTCCCCTCTGAAAACCTCTGGAGAGATGCTGAGGGACTTTTTATCAAGTAGGAGGACCACAGTTTGAAGACTTCACGACAGAGAAGTGAATTCATTTAAAAATAAGAAATGAAAACAAGGAACATGATGTGGTGTACCCCTGATATAAATTTCAGCTTTACCAGCTTCAGACATGATCTCATTAAGACCCTCCATCTTTTTATTTCACTATCTGGGTTTGGCTTATGTTGCTTAATAATAAAAAAAAAAAAAAAAAAAAAAAAAGTCAAGTGACACATTCTAGCTGAGCTCTGTTTCCAAATCACAAATTTATATAACTGAAAATCCAAATTAGCCTTTTTGCTGGAACTACCAGTGTTGGAGTTCAGTTGTATTTACAGAGTCAGATTCAAAGTAGAAAAAAAGTTTTCCTCCTGATATCAGGATAATGCTTGCTCTGTGACTGAATCCAACTGTCAGACTGATACTCATAGGCTAATTTCCATGCCTGAGTAGAACCAGGGAACCCCCCACACTCACAGCTAGTCAACAAGCAAGGTGATGACTTGTTGGAGCAACTGCTGCCACAGCCATGTGGCAATGCCTTTGCGAAGGGTGGACTGCACACAAGTCAGGAACACAGAATTGTATTGCAAACCCCTTGTCAATTTCAGCTAAGAAAAATCTGCAGTCCAAACACACATCCATTCTCTTTTCTCTACACTTCTGGCAGCACTGGATCTTTCAGGAGTCANCAGGGCAGAGTAGAGGGGGAGAATAACCTCTCTGGCTCTGCTGGCCATGCTCCTCTTAATGCATCCTAGGATGCCATTGGCCTCTTGGCCACAAGGGCACATTGCTGCCTCATGGGCATCCTCCTAGCCACCAGGACTTCTGGAGCCCTTTCCAACAGCATGCTCTCCCTATCGCTAACTCTGGCTTGCCATTGCTGGCTGATACGAGAAGTTTGTTTTGAACAGAGTAAGCCAGTGGAGGTCTGCAGTGAGTGTAGCACAAGCTCTCCATAAAAAGGAGATTTTTCTAATTTTCTAGCATTAAGAATTAAAGAAAGTATTCTAAAAATCAAGGACATGCATCCACAAGTAGAGATGACTATACAGGATTGCTTCTAAAAACTGTTATTGTTTGAGGGAAAGAAAGAGACTTGTGGATTGGAAAAACAAAATAACTTTGACGAATATGAATAGCAACAGTAGACAATATACGCAAATATATATAGAGCCAGCACCAAAACCAAAACCTCTCCCTCAATGGTTACTATGTCACCATCCCTACTGGTACTGTGACAGGAGGCCTCCAGCAGCAGGCAGGAGTCGGACTGGGGCGGGGGGGGAGCTGGATCCTAGAAGCTGGATTCAGAAGCAAAAGGCAGAAAGAAGCAGCAAAGATGGGCCCAAAGCAGAATTGCAAGTGGAGAGAAGAGAGGGCAGAGGGAACTGCCCCTTAGATTTATATTGAGCATGGCGTGTATGAAATGGAATACTTAGTTGGTCAGTTTGGGGTCACCTGTCTTGCCTGTTCCTTTCCTGTAGGTGCAGACTTTCACCCTGCAACCCTCTTCCCAGTGGAGTCACAAAGGGAAAAAAAAATTCAGCAGTGACCCTGATTTACATACCAATCCTCAGCAGTGAACCCAAACATTAGGTCTAACACCTGCTAGAAGCAGGAACTGTTTCTGAAAAACATACTGCCAGCATCAGAAATGCAGTCACTGAAACAAACCTCGGCTGGGAAACAAAGCCACCTAGCAGAATCAGTTATGCTCCAGCCCAAACCAGGACCCTAACCCAGACTAACAATTTATTATAATTTACTAACTTTTTTGCCATGAGGTCAGGAGGTCATTTCCAATCATTTTCCCCCAAACTTCCCTTTGCTGTCTTATTTCTCATGCCTGTTTCTGCTTTCAAGCACTGCAGGGTGCACAGGAACTTTTCCCTTCTAATGTAGGCTTGGAAAGGGAAGAAACGAAATAAGGACAAGACTACGGGACCTGATGACATAATCCCAGGATCCTTGATACAGTTGCAAGGTCACTTTTCATCATATCTGAAAAGTCATGGTGGTCAGTTGAAGTCCCCAGTGACTGGAAACAGGGTAACATCACCCCTATTTTTAAAAGGGAACTACAGACCAGTGAGCCTCACCTTTTTGCCTGGAAAGATCACAGAACAGATCCTCACGGAAGCACTGCTAAGGTACACGCAAGACAACAAGATGATCCAAGAAAGCCAGCACAGCTTCACTAAGGGCAAATCCTGCCTCATCAATCTGGTGGCCTTCTACGCAACAGATGACAAGGGAAGATTAACTGATGTTATCTACCTAGACTTCTGTAAGGCCTTTGACATGGTTTTGACAACATCCTTTCCTCTAAATTGGAGAGAGATGGATTTGAAGGATGGACTATTCAGTGGATAAAAAATTGGTTTGATGGACACAGCCAGAGAGGTGCAATCCATGGCTATGTCCAGGTGGAGACCAGTGATGAGTGGTGTCCTTCAGGGCTCTGTCTTGGGATCGGTGCTCTTCAACATCTTTATCAATGACACAAACAGTGTGACTGAGTGCACCCTCAGCAAGTTTGCAGATGACATGAAGCTGAGTGGTACAGTTGAGACAACAGAAAGAAGAGATGTCATCCAGGGGTACCTGGAAAAGCCTGAGAAGTGGGCCCATGTGAACCAAACGAGGTTCAGCAAGTCCCACTGCAAGGTCCTGCACCTGGTTTGAAGCATTCCGAGCCATAAGTAGTGACTGGGAGAACTCAGTAAGAGCAGCCTTGCTGAGAAGGACTTGGGGGTCCTGGTAGACAAAAATCTGGACATGAGCCAGTAATGTACACTTGCAGCAGAGAAAGGCAACTGTATCCCAGACTGCATCAGAAGAGGTGTGGCCAGCAGGTTAAGGGAGGGGATTTGGTCCCACTATTTTGCCCTCATGAGACCTCACCTGGACCAGTGTGTCCAGTTCTGGGGACCTTAGCACAAGAAAGACATAGATCTTTTAGAATTGGTCCAGAGAAGGCCACAAAGATGATCAGAGGGCTGAACCACCTCTCTTATGAAGACAGGATGAGAGAGTTGGGGTTGTTCAGCCTGGAGAAGAGAAGGATCCAGGGAGACCTTATTGCAGCCTTTCAGTACTTAAAAGGGAGACATTCTACAGGATGTCTACTATGTCTCCTGTAGTGACAGGACAAGGGGGAATGGTTTTAAACTGAAAGAGGGGAGATTGGATGTTAGGAAGAAATTCTTTACTCAGAGGGTGGTAAGGCACTGGACCAGGTTACCTGGAAAAGCTGTGGCTGCTCTATACTGGAAGTGTTCAAGACCAGGTCAGATGGGGCTTTGAGCAACCTGGTCTAGTAGGTGGCATCCCCGCCCATGGCAGTGGCATTGGAACTAGATGATCTTTAAGGTCCCTTTAAACCCAAACCATTCTGTGATTCTATGAAACATTCTAAAAACAGGGACAACAGGTATGCCTGTTAAACATTCCAGGTGTATGTGGGGTGAGAAGTCTAACATTAATTTAGAAAAGACAAGTTGTATACATTTGGGCCAATCATTACCATCAGTCCACAAAAACACAGGAAAACTACTTGATTTTTAAAAAATTATTATTTTTTATTATTTTGGGGAAGTAAAACACATGCCTGATAAGTTCTCTACAGGCTCCTTTCTGGATTCTGTTAGCAACGGTTTGCCATAGACATTATTATTTGAAGTAACATGCTAATCTTGCTCCCATGATTAAGAAAAGCAAAATCATTTGGGAAAGAAAGCAAGTCTAGGACTACTAGACTGATGGGATCTTGCAAAGGTGACTTCAGGTTTTGGGTTGGGAGGTTTTGTTTGTTTGTTTTCAATCTGGAAAATTCACTTGTTTCAGCAATGGTAAAAAAACCCCAAACTCCTGAAGATTGTTCTTTTCACTTCCTCCTGCAGGAATACGCCACTACACTCAAAATACCACCTCACTTACTAGTTGTGAGGTGACACAGTAATAGTGAATGTGAGAATGTGTCTCACATTCTATCTCAGAAAATGTTCAGCTGAAAATTACAGCAGAATCTCCTTACAGAGGATGCTTTCATGTAACAAAAATTAGCTGTACCCTGTCTCTCATGCCCTGAAGAATAAAATTTTATAAATACATTTTCCTTTCATTCTTTAATACATACATTTACTTAATTTTTAAATCCTACAACTATCTGGAGTTCCAATTATATGCTTTTGCTGATTGGCTTCCCATTTTGTNAGGAGACCACAAGGGATTTTCAGACTCTGCCTATGTTTGTATTGACTCAGGCATGTTGTGCCAAGCAGTATTTTGAACAACTGTAAATTTACATTTCCGTTTCATTCAACTTTGTTCCTAAGCCACAGAATTGAATAAGTGACATTACAACGTATTTTTTAACTAGTTAACTGAAGAACATAAAATCCTCACACAAAAACACATCAAAATGTGTCCAAGGAGTACAGTATCAAATTGCTGTCAGCATATGACTGCATTTGAACAGTCTCCAAAATTAAAATAAGCTTCACTCTCAAGGTAACTTGGCAATTTCTTGTTGAGTTTGTATCAGGTTTGATTTTGGAATATAACATTAATATAAATTTAATTTGCTTAATTCCTATGCTACTATGTTTTAGAAATATAAATTTAACTTTGCATCATACTGTATTAATAACTACCCTACCCAAAACTTCTGTGATGTGATATTATCAATTACTGATAATACAAACAGTATTGCAAACATGTAAGGTGTCTGGATAGCAATTTTTAACCTAAGACATGTTTCCCTACTCAAACACACTCTTAAATGAATAACTAAAAATATGCTTTCCACCTGTGGAGGTGATGGATCACAGGGCCTTCCCAAGATCTCAGGCATAAAAATCAAACACTATATACACTGTAACAACCAGCATGCTGATTCTGTCATTGAAATAGTGAGTTTTAATTTCTCTAGAACAGGCTTGAAATAGCCTAGTTTTCCGAGTATAGCAAGGAATTATTTTACACAGAAACATGACAGAGTTTAAGCATGCATAACTGTTCCTTTTATTACTATTGCCTGTGCAATTAACAGTAAATTACATGTACAACATATTTTACAGCAAATTTTTTTTCACCTCTAGATAAATATACGAAGTATAAGCCTTTGTTCCATTATTAACTAAAAAACTGTATACTAAATTTGTGAGATCACCAATTTGTTCATTTTTAGTTTTTTCAAGTGTACTTACTGGTTGCTCAGGTAAATCTTGTGGCTCTTCCATGGGTATTACTATTTAATGCCTAAATGATTCCAATCGTATGTTCCTCGGCAGTCTTCAAAGCCTGTCAAAAAAAGGGGTTCACAGCTTTATGTACTTTTGCAGGGACTTATCATTTAGGCTATCTGAGAATATTAATTGTTATATATTCCACCCACAAGCTTTCTAAACTCGTGTGCCATCTCCCAAGTAAAAGACATAATTCATATATGGAAAGATTTCATAAACAAGGGATTTAGCTTTAAGCTTCAAGATACACACTTTTTTATGCACGTGGCACATTTCCACATCATTTACTTGAACCATACTGACTGCAGAAGCTAATGTATCAATCAGACATGTGCACCAGAATTTTAAAGACACTTTAAATGATCACGTCTGGTCTACTAGGTCAGTAAACAGCATGATTCAATCTAACCTGTTTTAATTTAGAACATTTATATAACAAAAAAAAAAAATCAGGACAAGACTGGACACCTCAAAGTATTTACATGCAGTATTGGTTATTGCCAAATCCACAGAGCTAGCTGATTATTTCAGTTGCACCTTTCAAAATTAGAAGTTTGATGAAAATTTATAAAATTATTTTTATTTTGGAAGCTAAGTAACCCAGCAGCATTTAGCAGAGAGATCTTACACACAGTACCAAAGAGCTCCTATCCCCCAGGTTTTTACAACCATGAAAAGCAAATTTTGCAGATTACTTTCACAAACTGATGAATTTTTGCCATTGGCTGGGCAAAAGATCAAGGCACATGTCCTCCAGGGCTTCCCCCTCTGCCCAACTTGGGTTCACAAGCAGGGTGACCTATGCATTCTATTGCTCTTCCTTCATCTTCTCATTTCAAAGGCAGTTTATTAAAAACAACCCTTAAGGACTTCAGACAAGCAAGTAAGTGCCTCCTCTCCCATCCCAGCAGAGCTGTCTTTCCCATAGACACACATGTGCATTACTAAACACACAGCAGAACCTAAGCAGACTACAGAAATTAGAAGAAATTCTGAAAAACACTTTGTGACTTGGAAGATATGAAATACAGAAGTTCTGCTGTGAATCTCAGTGGAAATGCAAAAAGCTGTTTACCTGGCCCTCCTTTCTCTATGTCACTCTGTTTTCCCATCCTGGCTGGAGAATTAAGGCATCTTCACATCATGAAATTGTGACTAAACAGGTTAATAGAAACAACTTCCCAGCATCCTGAAAACAACTGCTCTTTCCCCCTCCTGGCCCCTGCCAGACCTACTTAAACTCGTAGCACGTGCAGCCGTCCTGCAGTGGAGCACCACGTGCCAAGCACAGGGATGCTTCTCAGCCTGCAACAAGTTCGTATTAACCACGAAAACACCAAGGATTTCTTCTCCCTTATTTGAGGACAGCTGTGTCATAGATGCCAGGGCAAAATTTAAGTGAGTATTTTCCAGGGTTGGCTTCCCTCATCAGAGCTAATTATCTTCATTGCCTTAACTGTAAATCAACTGAATTTACAGGAAGTGTCTTCAATAACTCAGGTTCTTTTAAAATGACCCTATTCACATCACAAACAAGAAACTATACAAAATAAAGCATTACCGTGCCAGATTTTCTTCCATCAGTTTTAATCTGTTTTAAATACAAAAGCTTACTTCCTTTTCACTTTTTGTAGAAATAACAAAGAAAAAAATCAAGACTTAAGAGAAACTATGGCATTCAAAGATTATGAATAGGAGCATAGAATACAATGGCCAGAAGCAAGAATATTTGAAACTGATACCAACAGGTCCTTTCCTTGTTCTTCATTTTTGTTATCTGACATTGCTTCACTGTGGAATTTTTTTAAAAGTCCCAAACTAAACCTTCGGCTTAGAAAAATATTTCACATCACGCTTTGATCCAGACAGCAGTGACTTCCCATTCCATGCTTTGTTTAAAAGTTGAGTGGTTCTTTAATTTTGATTTTGAGAAGGATCTAAATAATTAGAAAGATGAAAAGATTCCCAGAGTCATGTCAGAATATGTTAATTACTTTTGAGAACAAAGCTCTCTTTCCAAATGAGTAGACCATCTTGTAGCACCTAGTAGTAAATGAAGGACCAAAGCAGATGAGGAGTAACAACTTGGCTTCATGGCAAGTGAAAACTTGACCACTGGTGGCTTTATGCTTTCTTCTACAGAACACTCCATACCTCCAGAAACAGAGGACATCTTGCAAAGACCCTAGTGCTTGTAGCTGTTGCTACAAAAAAGTAGGCAGACAAGAAGCATCATACATTTCAGGGTGAAAGGGAAATACACTTGACTAGCTAGGAGTGACAGGATCTCTCTCCAGCAAAGGCCTCCTACACCACAAACAGTTCAAGCTGCTGCTGAAGGAAGAGCTCCTGCCCCTCCTTACCTCCAGCAACCCAATCTCGTTCACGTGACACCCTTTCCTTTGTGGCCACCAAAGCACTTCTGTGGCTGCACGGCAGTCTGGATCTGGGATCTGACCTTCTTCTAAGGAAAATTAATAAAATGAGGCACCCAAGCACAGCCTGTCTGTTAAACTTCTTTAAGTGGTACCAGCTCTGGTCCCATGCAGCCCCGTGCTGAGGGGAGCCAGCAGGATGGGGAACAGGCAGAGCATGCAAGCAGGGCAGCAGGACACCTGTTTCCAGCGACAGCCATAGCAAATAAAACCCTAATGTTAGCATCTTATTTTTGTTTCACTTTGGCAAAACAGAGGAGACAAGTCACAGTGATATGCATACAGCTCAGGAGCCTTTCAACCTGTACCACCCACCCAATGTACCAAGTTCTCCTGCAAAGCCACCACACAACTTCTTGTGGCCAAGCACAGAAAACACTTGGACAAGCAAGGCCAGAGTCTCTCCCTGCCAGCACCTCTGCAAGCAGAGCCAAGGAAGGGATTATTTTCTGCCTCTCCTTCTGCAGGGAAAGGCTGCTAACAGCTCCAGCACCAAGGTCCCAAGGAGGAAGATCTGGGAAGCAGCTGCTCTGGCCATGCTCATTTCCCTAACAGCACCCTCCAACATAGCTAATCCTGCCTGCTGCCCACCAGCCAGCCCCAAGCATCACCAAGTGCTGTGAGCCACCTCCTTGCCCAGGAGGAGAGGAACCCACCAACACCACCACCCAGGGCCTGGCTTTCCAAAAACCAAACCCAGCACCTTGCAACTGCTCCGCTGGAGTTGCCTCTGAGCAGCAAAAGCAGCTCACCATGAGGAAAGGTGCTTTTTAAAACCTGAAGATCATAGAATCCTAGAATGGCCAGGTTGGAAGGGACCCTAAAGATCATCTAGTTCCAACCTCCCCACACTGAGCAGGGATGCCAATCACTAGACCAGGTCACCCAGGGCCACATCCAGCCTGGCCTTGAACACTGCCAGGGATGGGGCATCCACAACCTCTCTGGGCAACCTGTTCCAGTGCCTAACCACTCTCTGGGTAAAGAACTTCCTTCTAATCTCCAATCTAAATTTCCCCTCCTTCAGTTTATATCCATTCCCCCTTGTCCTATCACAGTCTGACCTCCTAAAAAGTCTCTCCCCTTCTGTCCTATAATCTCCCTTTAGGTACTGGAAAACTGCTCTAAGATCCCCTTGAAGTCTTCTCTTCTCCAGGCTGAACAATCCCAACTGTCTCAGCCTGTCTTCATAGGGGAGGTTCTCCAGTCCTTTAATCATCTTTGTGGCCTCCTCTGGACTCGCTCCAACAGCTCCACATCTTTCTTATGCCGAGGAGCCCAGAACTGGATGCAGTACTCCAGGTGAGGCCTCACAGGCACAGAGTAGAGAGGCAGAATCACCTCCCTAGCCCTGCTGCTCATGCCTCTCCTGATGCAATTTTTTTTTTGTTGTGGCCTCAAATCTCAAAATTAGATCTTTAACTTGTCTAAAACTCAAGGCAACTGTGCTTCGGATAAGCTTATCTCACAGCTTCAACTACGGAATATTTCATAACCATAAGAGACCACAACAGATATCAAAGCAGATCTTCGATATCTTCAGTCCCACAGAGTGCAAACTGCTGCAGTTGCACCCAGGACAGATGTCAATGCAAGCACTGGACAGGAGAACAGCAACTGCCACCAGTCCTGCTCCCTGACCCACACAAAGCCACAGCTTCCCAAAACGGGACCAACCTGACCTCAGAAGAGAAGAAATCAGTAATTAACAGTTTTCAGGGCAGCTTTTCCATCCATCCACCCATTTATTTATTCTGCGTGTGTGTGTGAGGGAGGTGTGAAAAGCAGATTCTTGTAGGGAGAATGGCCCACTGGGCTTTTGAATAAGAAAACCAGTGCAAAATGTGTGCACTGTGTGAGTGTGCAACAAGATATCAAATGAGTTGCAGTAATGAAAACAAATGTTCAGGGCAAAAAAAAGTCGTGTTAGGATTCTGAAACACAGCAAAATATCAATTTTTTTTCCCTTTATGGAGTGGTTTTCACTATTTACCTGATGAAAATTATTTGTAATATGTGAATTAAACAACATTTTTTACTTAATCTAGACTTGTTTTGAATAGTCACTCTGGTTTAATTCTGACTTGCACAGAACACCAACAATGTAAAATACAGGTGTTTTGGATTTTTATTTTGTTTGTTCAGTTTACAGAGACACATCTAAATTTTGAAACACAAAGCATCAAAGTAGAGGAATGGATTGCAGAATTGCACTGGCCAGTTGTCTGCCTTCTGTTCTGCACAAGATAACTATGCCAACAACTCCCTGTTAAGAGCCCTGGCAAGCTACGTGCAATTTCTTGCAGTAAATCTTATTTTAAAAATCCTAAACTGCAAAGTCTACCTTAGTCACACTCTCTGGAACTAGATACTATGGATATAATTTATGAAAGCTACCTGCTATTAGCATCAGGTTAGACTAGAATTTACTTTCATTCTGTTATTTTCAAGCCCATCTGCCTTGGCTTTGAATATAAAATTTCGGCTGAGGAAGAGTTCTTCTCTCAAGTTACAAATAATTAAAGGCAAGGACACTGTGATAAACCATCAACCAGTAATTACACTGATTAGAAAAAAAAGCTGTTTGAATATGGGTTTATATTACTTTAAAATAGCCACTATTTCCCTAAGAACAAAGCTTTAGTTAGGGTAATGAAATTATACCTATCAAACAAAAAGTTAAAATAATAGAATCATACTATCATAGAACCATTTAGGTTGGAAAAGACCCTAAAGATCAGAGTCCAACCATTATCCCAGCACTGCCAAGTCCACCACTAACCCATGTCATTAACTGTCACATTAGTAAGTCTTTTAAATCCCTCCAGGGATGGTGACTCCACCACTTCCCTGAGAAGCCTGTTCCAGGGCTTGACAGACCCTTTGGGCAAGAATTTTTTCCTGCTATCCAATTTAAACCTCCCCTGGTGCAACTTGAGGCCATTTACTCTTGTCCTATCACTTGCTACTTGGGAGACCTACCTCCCCTGAGCCTCCTTTTCTCCAGACTAACCACAGTTCTCTCAGCCACCACTCACAAGACTTGTGCTCTAGACCCTTCACCAACTTTGCTGCCCTTTCTTTGGACACATTCCAGCACTTCAATGTCATTCTAGCTGTGAGGGGCCTAAAACTGAACCAGGATTTGAGATGCAGCCTGACCAGTGCTGAGTACAGGGCAACAATGATCTCCCTAGTCCTTCTGGTCACACTAATGCTGATCCAAGCCAGGATGCTGTTGGCTTCATGGCCACCTGGGCACACTGCTGGCTCAGCTTCAGCCACTGTCGGCCAACACCCCCCCCCAGCTCCTTTTCTGCTGGGCAGTTTCCAGCCAATCTGTCCCAAGCCTGGAGCATTCATGGGATTGTTGTGACCCACGTGCAGGACCCAGCACTTGGCCTTGTGGAACCTCATCCCACTGGCCTTGGCCCATCAATCCAGCCTGGACAGATCCCTCTGTAGAACCTTTCTACCCTCAGCAGATCACATTCCCACCAAACTTGGTGTCATCTGTAAACTTACTGAGGGTGCCCTTGATCCCCTCATCCAGTTCGATAGTAAAGACATTGAGCAGAGCTGGCCCCAACACTGAGCCCTGACGAACACCACTTGTGACCAGCCACCAGCTGGGTTTAACTCCACTCACAACCCTGAGCTCAGCCATCAGCCAGATTTTACCCAGTGAAGAGCACACCCACCCAAGCCATGAGCAGCCAGCAGCTCCAGCAGAATGCTGTGGGAAATGGTGAAGTCCAGGTAGATGTCATCCACAGCCTTTCCCTCATCCACTAGGTAGGTCACCTTGTCATAGAAGGAGATAAGGTTGGTCAAGCAGGATCTGCCTTTCATAAACCCATGCTGACTGGGCCTGATCATCTGGTTGTCCTGTGTGATGGCACTCAAGATGATCTGCTCCACAATCTTCCCCAGCACCCAAGTAAGGCTGATAGGGCCTGTAGTTCCCCAGATCCTCCTCCTTCCAGCCTTTCTTGTAGATGGGCATCACATTTGCTAACCCCAGTCAACAGAGACCTTTCCACCAGGACTGCTGGTTAATGATGGGAAAGTGGCCTGGTGAGTACCTCTGCTAGCTCCCTCAGTGTCCCTGGGTGGACCCCATCTGGCCCTACAGACTTGTGTGTGTCTAAGTGATGCAGGAGGTTGCTAAGCATTTCCTCTTGGATTATGGGAGCCTCCTTCTGTTCACCATTGCTGTCATCCAACTAGGTGGCTGGGTACCCTGAGAACAAGACATTTTGTACCTCAGCCTTTTTCTCATTGCCTCCCATGTCCAGTAATGGGTGGAGGCTCTCCTTAGGCCTCCTTTTGTTGCTAGAATGTTATAGAAATATTTTTTGTCTTCTATGACAGTAGTCATGATGTTCTACATACATAATAATGTAATCTATGCAGTTATTTCCACTTTGT
Source organism: Bucco capensis (assembly GCA_013396975.1). Lineage (NCBI taxonomy): Eukaryota > Metazoa > Chordata > Aves > Piciformes > Bucconidae > Bucco > Bucco capensis. The sequence goes on along the minus strand of VWZO01000700.1, from coordinate 83,772 downwards.
ATTTATTTATGGGCCAGCACCTTACCATGAATAGCAATGAAGATTTGAATTAAGCAGTAGAAGAGTAATCTAAGCTTCCTATATTTTCCATGGTAATCTATCCNGATCTTAGTTCGCGAAGCCTAGCCACGACGACTATCCCAGGCTGCTGTACTACAGGCAGATGGGACTGGAGACGGCAGCCAAAGTGATAGAAGCCATCCCTAGAAGGGAGCAGAGATTTTCCTTGCAACATGCTTTTACACTGTGCCACTTACCATGTGACAAACCACTGCTTTTGGAGAAGAGCAGAACTTGGCACAGTGGGATGTGACAGATATCCCCTTTTTTAAATTTTAATTTAAAACATCCAAAGAAATAAATACAAAAAGTGAAGAAAGAAGAGACATTCTGACATTACTATCAAGTGCTTTTTATTCTGAAAGTTTATGACTTTAGTTTTAATCTTCATATAAACTCCTTGTTCCACAGGTAAATTTCTTTACAATTTTATCCTTCCTCCTATCTCTTAGCATTCCTATATTTTACTGTGAAAATATTTCATCAGACAACTTGCTACTCAACCCAACCAAACTAGTGTTCTGACTGCACTGAGCAAGCAAAACCAGCCTGCTGCTCACTCCCGCAGGATCTCTCATGAGGACTTGACAAAACCAAGGTAATGACAATTCTTTATGAAGCTGTACCATCACAACGATGAAAAAAAATGCATGAGCAAGTAGATGCCCGAGTGTGCAAAATGTTCTATCTAGTGAGTCTGAATGCAAACTCAAAAATCTTCAGAGACACTGTAAAGAAAAGGGAGATAACAGTATTTGATAAGCTAATGCAAATCCACTGACAAGCAAAAAGGCAAGGGCAAACACAAGAGGAGGAGCTCACAAGGGGGAAAAAGAACTTGGGTTTCTAACTTCAAACCCTACTTTCTAATACTATTAACAACTCCTCAGACAACAATCCTGCATTTCAAAGCAATTCTTAAAAACTCACTCTAAAATCCATCTTCAAGATGCTGTATCACAGAATGTTAGGGGTTGGAAGGGCCCTCCTGATCATCTAAGTCCAACCCCCTGCAAGAGCTGGAGAACCTAGAGCAGGTCACACAGGATGTGTCCAGTTGGGTTTGGAACAGCTCCAGAGATGGAGACTCCAGCACCTCCCTGAGCAGCCTGGGCCAGTCCTCCACCACCCTCAAAGTCAAAAAGTTCCTCATGTTCAGATGGAACTTCCTGTGTGCTAGATTTTGCTCATTGCCTCTAGTCCTGTCACTAGGTACCACAGAAAAAAGACTGGTCCCATCCTCCTGACACCCACCCTTTAAGTATTGAAGTATATGTGGAGATATAGAGATATATATATATATATATATACACACGTATGAAGCTTTGATTTGTTAAATCCATTCCTTTTAAAAGTGCAGCTCTCTACTAGTCGACTTTTTCAGCAACAGAGAAAAAAAAAAAGAAAAACAAAAAAGATGAGAGCTAATGAATGAAAGCTGTGCCACACACCAGCCTGCTGAGCCATCTTCAAGAGATCCAGCAGATCTCATGGTAAAGAGTTATACGCAGGTGTTCTTTGCTTTTTCTCTCTCCCCACACACCCAGAGACATGCACACAACACACAGTGGGATCTGCAAAATACGCTGAAGAATAACAAACAAACCTTTGACATGAGATCTGCTGGACTCTTCCTTTCTTTATTAACCAGGGAAGACCCAGAATCAAACACTGTAACAGTCAGGAGGAAGGCAGATTCTATGCCCTCTTTTTGAAGGTACAATTGTACATGACAAGCCTGTAAACACAGTCCTGTAGGACTGAATAAAATCACAGTTTGATTAAAATTTCATCATAAAATGAAAAAGAATTGCAGTATTTATAAAGTGAGAAAATTCCTGAAAATAAGTGTGGTAATACACATACAGCTTTACCCTAAGCAATGCTTTTTTCATTAATAGGAATTTTCACATTATTTTTAAATCCTTGAAGGGTTATCAGCGTTAAGGCTGTCTGCAGTTCACTTTGCCTAAACAATGACACACACAGAGCTTGGCTTCCCAGTTGTTACGAAATTTTGTTGAATCTGATTTTGAAACACAACAGGAAAGTTTTTAATGGGGAATAGGACTGTTTACACAAAAGGAAAATCTGGAAATAACACCTTCAAGAAAACCAATTCCCTGTGAGTCCAGAATGAAGTCGGCAATTTCTTCTAGCCAGATCTAAGGTGCACAGCTCACATGGCACAAGAACACGAAACTGTTATTAACCTTTTAGTTACAAAGCAAAGCACAGTAATTTATGTAAACATAAGCAGAAAAGTTGTTCATAAGGATTCAACTTGCCTTGAGAATTAACAGATTTTTTTCCTAAGACTGATAAGATATCCAGTACCTTGCAGCTCACGCACATTTTTGTATGTATNCTACCACAGGAGGCTACCAGGTATTAATCTATAGTTCTATTATAGAAACTGTTTCAGTACTTGACTTTCACCATGGTTTTATTAAAACGGTTACGTCTACAGTAAATTTACTTATTTCTTCTGTTATTTTGCATTAGAGGCAGCCATGGTATTTATCAGGGTGCAATCAGTTCTGAGAACATCTGTAGCTATTTGTGTCTTAGCAACAACAGTGGCTAGAGTAACCTGCTCAAAAAAATTATAGAAAGAATAAAGTGCTGCATATTTTTTGGATATTAGGAAAAATTTCTTCACAGAAAGAGTTGTTAGGCATTGGCCTAGGCTGCCCAGGGAGGTGGTGGAGTCACCATCCCTGGAGGTGTTCAAAGAACATCTAAATGTGGTACTTAGGCACATGGTTTAGTGGCATGGGGGTGACAGGTAGATGGTTGGACTTGATGATCTTAGAGGTCTCTTCCAATCTTCATGATTCTGTGATATTTTGACAATTTTCACTGCAGAAATAAAACTGTTTAAATGATGGTGTTCAAGACTCAGCTGCTCAGTGGAAGCCACTGCTTTTAATTAAGCAGATTTACTACACCATTTGCTTCACACAGCATTAGTCCTGCTGGCAGAGGCACGTGGGAGTACCAAAATCCCCTGCTGGGTCAGATAAATGGTCTGTCCAGCACAGCACAGCAAAATCCAGGCTGACTCCAACAGGAGCAACAGCAGAGGCCAGCAGCATGGAGTGTGTGAGCCTGGCCACTCTCCACCATCCCCAGCATGTGTCTCCAGCAGCCATAAGCATGGGATGGCAGAGGTGACATCCCTGCCACAGCATCCACTCACCAACTTGTTTCCCACCAATCTATCTGGTCCTTCTTCGAGCTCACACAGCTGCTCAGAGCAGCGCACAACCTGCACATCAACAGCTTCTCAGCTGTTTTACAGCAACTGGCTTTCAAGTGCCTTTAGTCCTAGTACAGCAGGCTCCAGTGAGCAGCTCTGCTTTCAGTATGTCCTTCAGGATTTTGTACACTTTGATTATATTCCCTCTCCAAATCAATGTCCCAGCCTTCACCTTCTCTTCATAAGGCATCTGCTCCATCCCCTACGATCACTGTTCCACCTCTTTCTGCTCTCTCTTCAGATGCAGCAGAGCTGTACATAGTATATGAGATGTTGGCAACCAACTGACTGAGGACACAGGAAAGGCTGAGGTATTCAATTTCTTCCTTGCTTCAGGCTTTACCATGAAGGTCTGCTCTCAGGTCTCCCAACTCCTTATGCAGAGCTTGGAAAAGAAAGTGCCAGCTGTCAGGGGTCCCAGCAAATATCCCCCCCTCTTGGGGGTTTAGTTACCTGGAGTCAGGGCCAAGATAGTACAGATGGTGAACTTGGGGACAGCTTTTCCAGAAAGCTGTCCTGGAGGCTTCAGCAAAGGTCTCCACTTGCTTTGAGAGCTGCTTTTACACTGCACCTCTCACCTTTGGCACAAACCTGAGTTATAGACTTGACTTCCCAGCTTGACCACAAAGCTGCCTCACTGTGGATCCATCTGCCAACCTGGGCTCTTGCCTTAATCCAGCCACCTGCCATCACCTGGCTTGCCCTGCTCATCTCGTGGGTCCTGAGGGACTGTACCCTTGCTTGTGAGGCCACTGCTGCTGCCTGCCTTGCTATCAAACTCAGTACCCCTTCCCTTATGGACTAGTGTAAGCCCACCTTCAGCAGTAACAACAACAACAAGGAATTAACCGAGCTTCTCTGTTATGCCTTACCATCCCCAAGTGCCCATTCCAGCACGTATGGTCACCCCAGTACCACACAATCACTGCCTGGATGCCTGCCCTTAATGGATCAGTATTACTACTGCTTTGAGCCTCCTGTGCAAGGTGTTCTTCAACTTCCTTTACACCCTCTTTAATTCCCCTTTTCACCTGCCATGCTACTGCCAGTCCAGTCATTGCAGAACTCTATTTAGCACATACAAAATATTTTCAGTTCAAGAGTATTCAAATATATTGACATCTAAAAAAGATTACTCATCTCAATCAACAACTCCCTCCTCCGGAAAACAGAATTGTGCTGACGTAAGCTTTTGACCCATCCTACTTGAAACTTTTTCTTTATTATAGAGAAAGATACCTTTGGCTCCCTGCATTCTTCCAAGAATTCTTCTAAATGCAGTAGAGCATTCAGTAGCCCAATACGGATTACTACTCACTATTGCAATCACTGAGCTTCTGGATTTATTCCCAAGTAGCAACACCACAAGGCTGCCAAATGCACGTTCAACTTCTGGCACACAGAGAAAGAACACTGCACAAGGCCCTGCAAAGAAGAAGGATGGCACATACTAAAGATATGGATAAAGTAAACATAGCTGGAAAGGTCTGACATTTCAACAAGATAAGAAGCCTTGTTTGAGATTGTTCTTTATCCAAAGGGGTCTCAGTCAGACTATTTTACCAGATTCAGCCAAATGGCAACTGTACATATTACAAAGAGCAACAAAACAGTCAACAGGGGTTGCTGCAGAGCCATCAAAGCCATGGAGTGGTTTTTGGTTGTGTTGTTGTTTTGGTGGGGTTCTTTGTTTGTTGGGTTGTTTTTTTTTTAACTTACTGCATTTCCTGAGTTACAGCTTTTAAGGAGAAAAAAAAAAAGAAAAAAGGGGAGGTGAGATAAACATTTTGAGACTTCAAGGTTCACACAACTGTGGTCACAAGAAGAGACTCAAACTTTGTGTCTGCACCTTCCCACAGTGTGTGTGTGAGATCTTCCTAGTCAGTACTTTAAAAACAAACAAAGCAAAACCAAAAAGATAATTAATTAGACTATTTCAGGCCCCATGTAAACCAGGTCCTCTAACCTTCTGGTATGTGCAAGTGTTGTTGTTTCCCCCTGGCTATAAATACATTTTCTTCAGAGCTTGTCATTAAGAATTAATCCCTAACTAGACAACAAATAAATCCTAGTAAAAAGAGCGCTGTGAGTTCTGAAGGTTCTGATGATTGCAGAAAATCCAGAACACAGAATGAATGTGCACAGATGAATGACCAGGTCATTGTTTTTCTAAGATACTTGTAATTACCTGAGTTGTGGCAAGCAATAATAGCGTGCAGTTCAATTTTAGCTGACATCAGTTGCAAAGTCACCACATTATGCAAACTACTGCAGTTGCAATCAAAGATAACTTAACCCTACACTCCATTGAGTTATAATCAGCTTTATTCGACAACCGAGATGGCCAAGGCATGCAGGCACAACACAACTTTGCAGCTCTCAGAGCACTGGTAGCTCTGTCACCTGTGCCCATCCCCAGTGAAGTCAAAGCAAGTGCCTAACAGGACCAAAGTTTCTGCAGAACCAGCAGGATCCTGGCTTGGATCAAAAATAGTGTGACCAGTGGGACCAGAGAGGTGATCATTCTCCTACACTCAGCAAGGGGAAGCCATACCTTGAATACTGTGTTCAGTTTTGGGGCCCTCGTTACAAGGACACTGAGGCATTACAGTGTGTCCAGAGAAGGGCAACGAGGCTGGTGAGGGGTCTGGAGAATAAGTGTTATGAGGAGCAGCTGAGGGAACTGAGGTTGTTTAGTCTGAGGAAGAGGAGGCTCAGGGGACACCTTATCTCTCTCTACAACTCCCTGAAAGGAGGTTGGAGTGAGATGGGGACAAGTCTCTTCTCCCAGGTTAACAGTGAGAGGACAAGAGGAAATGGCCTCAAATTGCACCAGGGGAGGTTTAGATTGGATGTTAGGAAAAATCTCTTCATAAAGGGTTGTTAGGCATTGGCCTAGGCTGCCCAGGGAGGTGGTGAGTCACCATCCCTGGAGGTGTTCAAAGAACATCTAAATGTGGTACTTAGGCACATGGTTTAGTGGCATGGGGGTGATAGATAGATGGTTGGACTTGATGATCTTAGAGATCTCTTCCAACCTTAATGATTCTGCAATTCTGTGACACACAGCTTCAAGCTAAATGAGAGCCCAAGTAATTAGCATCTTCTTGCTTACCACAGAATCATAGAACGGCCAGGTTGGAAGGGACCTTAGAGATCATTTAGTTCTAACCCACCCCTGCCATGGGCAGGGATGCCAATCACTAGACCAGGCTGCCCAGGGCCACATGCAGCCTGGCCTTGAACACTGCCAGGGTTGGGGCATCCACAGCCTCCCTGGGCAACCTGTTCCAGTGTCTAACCACCCTCTGGGTAAAGAACTTCCTTCTAATCTCCAATCTAAATTTCCCCTCCTT
>VWZO01000700.1:53691-76177 GCA_013396975.1 Bucco capensis | reverse complement strand
ACTCTTATCTTTGAGTTCTTCTGTCTTCTCCCTAAAAGTTCTGGATGGACAGGAAATGGGGATTTAAATACACGGAATATCAAGGCAAACATCTTCTGAAATTTCAAGAGCTGTTACAAAGGTATGAGAAAACCATGAGACACATCACAAATGGGACCAAATTTCTATGTTAAACTTCAAAGCCTTGAACCAATGTGACAGTATTTTCCCCAAAAGGGATAGGAGAACAACTATGCCTTTACCAAAAAGCAAGCATGGGGAAATTTTGAAAAGAAAGCAGCGATCAAGCCTACTTCAGGATACTGCTGCATGGTTTTGAAAACAGTTGCCACTTTCTTTTCTGCTTTGAAGAATAAATCACCTACTCTTTCAAATGATCCTTGTTCTGAGTATGCATTTTTCTACTCGGATCATCTTAAATCAATCACATTTAAGGAAGAATTTCCTAGCCTCTCTCAAATAGAATAGGGCAAAAAAATTGTCACAGAAAAGACATTAGTATGGGACTGATTTGTAAAATCTTCAGAAGAGAAGATTTACAGAACTAGGAACCATTACCCAAGGTTTGAAGCTTCCATACACTTTATGTAATGCTTCAGTTGGTGACTCCCAGAGAAACAGCACCTGCAGTATTCAAACAACACAAATGTCAAGACTCAGAAGGAAGCTCTTGAGATGTGAGAAGAGCTCTGTAGAAGGTTCTCAGCTCAGGAGAGACTCACTCTCTGCAGAACCGAAGAATGTTCAGTCACACCTGAAATTAGACTAGTGATACATTTAACCCCAGAAGTTTATTTAAGAGATGAAAAAAGTTCCCAATCAGCTTCCTCATAATACTCAGTTATTTTTCTAAACACAAAGCCTGTTTTCTAGTTCTATTGCCCAGTTATGTGACTATCAGTGACAATCTGGAAAAGACAAGACAGCAGGGACTGGTGTGGATCAAAAAGACAACACACACTGAAGAGTCTGCTGTGACATGCTGCATCTTCTGCCCACCACACTCTCCTAAACATCAGGTTTGAGTAACACTAGAAGGAGATCCGAACCCTTGCAGTACCACCTTCAGTAAAGCTCTGGAGGTGGCTGCAAGGAAGAAAGGATTTAAGAAAGGAAGAAAGGAAGGTACTCTCTCAGGTACTGGAGTGCCTCTTGTCACAGCATCCACATGAACTCTCCTTGAATCACTGCTAGAGAGGAGCCACCAGAAAGAACAATGCTTGTTTTGCTGCCCTTTAACCAATTAAAGGAAGAACTTACGGACAAATTAGGATGAATGAAGGAGGATAAATTAAGGATAAGACAAAGCAAGAAAAAGCTTAAAAAAAACACCTTTCTCAACTTACAACTAACCAGCATGTGCCACTGGTCATGGTTTAGGTGACAAAAACACTCAGGATCTATTGCAAGAGATGATGCTGTCTGGAGGCGAGCTGTCTGCTCAGTCTGATATCATACATAAAACACCAGATGTTAAATCCTGACATGATTCCATTTAAGGCCTCAAAAGTTTCCTGTACATCTCCATCCTGACAGTACCTTTTTCAGTCACATTGTTTTGCAGATCCAGTACAAGTTTTTACAAATATTCATTTTCTAGAAGCATCTTTCAGGAAAAAAAAGAGCACAGACTTGAAGATGGGGGGAAAAAAACAATCCCACTTCTGTCAACTAAGAATACAGGCACTGAGTTACTCATGTTTACAGTGACATCCAATCTGCTTCAAACCTTTCATTGAATTAAAGTATTTCAGTATATTCTATCTAGTTTTATGTTTAATCACATATAACTACCCTTTGGTACATGAAAGTTAGGAAATCATACATTCATCTGCTGTGGAGGTACTCCAGTGCATTAACACAACATATGTAAACCCATTCAATGAAGTGCACTCTGATATATCCAACTCAAATCTCATTTAATATCTGGCAAACAATGGGGCAAAGTTTTGAGAAGCTACAAATCCTTCTGACTACCCAGGAATTATTACAGCTATTGCACACATCTGTGATGGGCTAGTGACAGTTTTTCAATCAAATCTGTCACCTGATCCAACAATACACAGTTACCAAGGTGCTGAGGTCGCATGGAATCACTGAGTGGGGGGCAAAAGCTGAAGACAAACACCATGCAGTAATTCTAATGGTTTGGGAACTATGAGACCTTAACCTCAGCTACCTTTTAGACAGTGCGAAGGTATCTGTGTATCACTGTTTGCCTGGCAAAAACTGGATTGCATATCTGCAGAAGTAGTATTGCAGCACGAGGTACAACTGAAAGAAACCTGATCACGACAGGCACAGTTTGATAGGTTTGCAGTTTTTCAGGTTGGGGAAGCCACTGTCTTCACACAAAGTAGCACATTATGACTTGAATTGTGGCAACTCACACACCTCTCAACAAAACCTATCTTATTTTAAATTCATTATACTGAATGATCTACAACAGACAAAATTGAAGGAAACCAAACAATAGAGGCAGATAATGATAAAGATCTTATCTTAATCAGTATGGTTGACTTTCAATTATCAGTTGAAAGTTACTATACTACAGATTAAGTGCACTCTACAGAAGCAGCAGTAGAGCTAGCTCCATACCAAAAGCTAAGTCCACCAAGGTTTTTTTTAGTACAACGCCCTATCTGAATTACTACAGCTATGTTGCATGAAGGACTAGCTCTAGTTTGGAAACAATTTAGTCACACCATGCAGTGCAGAAACCAAACTATTAAGGCACACTGTGCTTAAGCTTCCCAAAACCAGCAACGTCCAGCAGAGCTAATCTGAATCCAACACAGCTCCTGAAGCCCAACTGATCATGGCCCTGCCAAGCCCAAAAATATCCTCTCGGACTTGTGTGCTTAAGCCTCAGTGTGCGCAACCCAGCAGATCCAGGGACTAAGAAGTGCAGATATGTTTAACTGTCTCCTGGCAAAGCCAGCAGCACAGTTTGAGCAGGGCTGCCCCGAGCTGAGGCCACCTACCGCTGCCGTGAGCAACCCACCAAGCCCTGGGCACATCCTGGGGCAGGTTCTTTTTCTCGGTTACCTCACACAAGCCACTCCTCATTACCTGAACCAAGCCAAGCCAAGCCAACCTCTGTTTTTCTGCACCTTTTGGCCGTTTCCCAGCTATTCCAAGCACCGGCACCAGCGGCGGAGGCACCAGGACTGCCGATAACACCCCCCTGCGCTCCGCAATGGTGAACGCCGCGCTCTAATCCAGCAGCGCCGCTCCTTGCCCGCACCGCAGAGCCCCTTGACGTCCCCTCGGGCCTAAGTTCAGGGAGGGGGCGGGAGCACACACTTTACAGACGCGTCGTCGCCGGCACCCCCGCGGCCGAGTTGCTGGGGCCCGCTGGGCCCGGTCCAGGGAAGCGGTGCTGGGTCCGCGAGGGGCGGGGGAGGAAGCGCGCTCCGGGTGGGGAAGCCGCTCGCCACACGCCACCCTCCCCGCAGCAGAGCTTCCCTCCGCGGGCTCTTACCGAGAGGCGGCTCTGCAGCCGGGCCCGGGAGCGCGTCCCACAGCGGACATAGCAGCGGCAGGCCCACACCTCTTCGCCCCGCCCGCCGCAGCGCCGCCCGGAAGCAGTGTGTACCACGACGGAAGTGACGGCACGGGCGTGGGGATGGGTAGCGACGGAGGGACGGGGTGTGGGGGGTTCCTCGAGGTGCTTAGGGGCTGTGTGGGGGCGGCTGGACGGGGCCTCCCGGGAGCGACCCTGGCTTTGCGGAGGGCACCGCTGCTGCTTTCTTTTGGGGTCGTCTGTCTGGTTTGCTGTCTCACTGCTGTAGGAGTTGCAGTGCAAGTTGTTTAGAATAGTTTATTCCTCCTCGGGCTAAGTATCCGAGCAGCCTGATGGCTGTAGGAAATGTCAGTGCTGTAGGTGTTGCAGTGCAAGTTGTTTAGAATAGTTTGTTACTCCTTGGGCGAAGTGTCCGAGCAGCCTGATGGCTGTAGGAAATGTCAGTGCTGTAGGTGTTGCAGTGCAAGTTGTTTAGAATAGTTTGTTACTCCTTGGGCGAAGTGTCCAAGCAGCCTGATGGCTGTAGGAAATTTCCCGTGTGTGCAGGTTGGCCTGTTTCCAGTGTTGGAGCTGGTTGGGGTTTGATTTTTCAGAAGTTGGATTCTTCTCTGAAATTATTTCTTTCCCCTTCCCTTTTAGCAGGTCAAAACTTGCTGAGCCCTTACTTTCACCTCTCCAAAGAGTTCACATGGTGATTTAAAAAGCATAACAGGCCAAATTCAAAGTGTGTCAGTGTGGTACCAGGGCTTTTCACTTGAGTACGAATACAGAAGGATGAGAAGGTGGGAGAAGTTAAAGGGCAAAACACATGGGCAACACAGGATCAGTTTTATTGGAGAGTGGTGTGGCATTGTGGTAAAACAGAGAAAGTAATTCCAGTAACACAACTAGAAGCTTAGGATGGGTTTTAAAAACACATTGTTACTGACATAATTACCATAGCACGTCCCCTGAAGTGTCTTAAGGGCTTTTTCCTCCACACCATTTTCCTTAATGCACGTTTACATTTCTTCTCTGATCCCACACTGGCCTTACAGCTGATTTCTGTGGACAAGCATGTTATTTACCCACAATAAATAGCCTAAACTGTAAACTCTCTTGCAAACTTTAAAGGAATCAGTAGAAGATCACCCATTTGCCTGATCTCCATATAAAAGCCCTTTCCATTTCCACTTAATGCTTGCCAAACTCCATCTGTTCTGTGCTTTATGGTCTGTGAAACAAGAGAGCTCTACTATTGCATCAGGTGGCAACCAGAAAAGTGGAAAGCTCCACCTCATCTGCCAGCTGCAAGAGCTCCTCAGCCAGAACATGGCATCTTGGGAGGGCAGAAATACAGAGGCAGATACCTCTAGCAAGTGGGATTTAAGCTTTTAAATTACAGAAAATGCATCCCCTTGCTGTGTGCTGTGGCTCCAGGTACAGGGCAAAAACTTTGAATGCGGCTGAAGAACATACATGGTCAGGCAATTGTCTCCCTGCTAAGAGATGCCAACAGATGTTCTTTATGGGTCACCACTACTGGAGCAGAGTCCAGGACCAGGAGAGAAATGCATTCAGGTTGTGATCAGATTCTTTCCTTTGCCTGGCACTGGGCCTGGAGTGCGTGGCTGGCCCTGGCAGATGGCATTATAAAAGTAAGTGTCTTAGATCTTTTGCTCATTCACACAAGTAAGCATAAAAGCTGCCTGAGAGTCTTCAGGAGATACATCTGAAGGACTTATATTTCCACTGAATATAGGCAAAGTCAGATACAAACTTTGGTGCTATCATTGGGAAGACTTGAGCTTTCATATTCTCTGGTGGGTGTAGGAAGTTTGCTGTCCTTGCTTATGAATAATCAGTGTCACAGGTCAGATACACTTTCCCTATCATCAGCCAGATTCTCCCTTGTAGTTTAGGGAACAAAAACTGTTGTGAAAACAAGTAAGTTCCCTTCCCTGCCCCATTTCCTGTGCTGGATTTAGCAATTTGGGTCAGAAAAGGAACCTGAAGTGTCTCATGACTGGTAACAGAACTCAACTACCCTGGAAAACCACTTTGCCCTGGTGCCCAGCTGACTGCAGCCAGCCCTGACTGAGGAGTCTCCAGTCTTTTTGGAGTGCGTGAATGACTTCCATCAGGTATATCCCTGTGCAGCACTGATTTACTCAGAAAGTGACCATGACCTAACCTAATATTTCATTTGTGGTAGGATATAAAGAACTACTCAGCTTCACTTCGNAATAACCTCTCTGGATCTGCTGGCCACACTCTTCTTAATACATCTCAGGATGCCATTGGCCTCTTGGCCACAAGGGCACATTGCTGCCTCATGGGCATCCTCCTAGCCACCAGGACTCCTAGAGCTTTTTCCCCAGAGCTACTCTCCAACAGATCAGTTCCTAGCCTATACTGATAGATGGGGTTTTTCTTTCCCAGATGCAGTACTTTACACTTACCCTTCATAGCAGAAGTAGAAAGGCTGGTGGAGGGAAGGAATAACATACAGTTGCTTGCTATAACCCTAATTTAAATGAATGAGAACAAAGATACTGAAGCATTTTAGGCTTTATTCTTATTGTAATGCCCATGTTGACAATAATCTTCTGTAGTCTGGAGCCTCTGAAGTGAAATTGGATTTCTGCAGACACATGCAGTCAGCCAAAAATTACTGAACTTAAATGCAAGAGGCCACTGGTTTGCCAGTTCTGTTGTCATGCAAGAAACCAGGGCAGACAATAATCCTCTTTGGACGTAATGCTGATCTGGGGATGGGGACTGAGGCACTGCTGATGTATCTTCCTTGTCTTGCCTGGGAGTCCAGTTACATGACTGGGAGCAAATGCATAACAGCTATCCCCAGACATCTGTCAAGTACAGACCCCAGCAGACCATGCAAGTAGGTAAGAAGGGATCAGAGATGCAGATCTCTGATGGCATTTGAGGAATTCCTTGAACTACATCCCTTCTAGCCACTCAACAGCTCCTTCTGCTCAGACTTTCTTCACAGAACCATGCAACCTGTTTAGAAAAGTCACTTGACAATACTAGCAGCTCAATCGCTTCTTCTAGGTCTTTCAGATGTCTCTTACAGCTTTCATACTGGATTCTTTGTGGGAGCTGGGCAAGCAATGGACCAGGGACAGTGTTACCTGGGCTGACACAATGGATAATTTCAGTGCACTTAGCTTTTAGCTGCTCACTGCACAGACTCAATGACACATTTCTTCCATATAAAAGCAGATAATCTGAGCTGTTCCCAGTGCACATGAGATCATTAGCACAGACAGAAGGTGGTTTTCTGCTAGATTACTACAGGTTCCAGTACTACCAGTTGCCTAAGATAGAGGAATTGAGCATTTATTCTTCTGTCTAATGGGGAAGAGGAAATGGAATATCCTGGTCCTTTGTTGTGTTGCTCAGTGCCTTTTCTTGAGAGAGATGAGTGACTAATCAACACATCTCAATCTGCAATCAGAACAGGACTGAACTAGATCCTAATGGCATCCTCGTGGTGGATGGTGCCCTCAATCACTGTGTCTGTGGTTTGTCTGGAGCACTTGCGACTCCCTTTCATGCTTTTCAGGTTTTCTGAAAGGTGCTTCTGGAACTTCTTGGTAAGGAAGCAGTAGATGATAGGGTCCAGTACACAGTTTGTACTCAAGAGGCACAAAGTGACCTGGTGAGCATCATTGAGCTGTTGGCGCAACTGACAGTTCTCCTTCTTCCACTGCTCCAGAACAGTCAGGGTCCAGGGCAGGTGCACTATGTGGTGAGGTACAAAGCTTATGATGAACACAGCCAGAACTGTGCAGACCATCCAGAGTGCTCTTTGCTTGACATGAGCATTCTTCTGTGGCCGGACTGATTTGGAGAACAGGGTCCTGATAATGATGATGTTCCAGCCTAGTATAAAAAGGAAGATGATGTAGAAGAGGATGCAGATGATCACATGAATGGCAAGAACAGCTGAAACACTGCTCGAAGAGCTATAGCTCTCAAAGCACCGTGTGAAATTCTTGGAACCAATCTCCTCCTGGTTAGTATTGTTGTCAAAAAGGTAATACAAAGAGCTGCCCACTATTATGATCCAGATAGCTGCTGATAAGTAGATACCCCTTCTCTGGGTGGTAAACTGAGCAGCTTTAATGGGATTAGTCACAGCTTGGTAACGGTTGTAAGTGATGACCATCAGAAAGGCAACAGAAGAGTAGGTGTTAACAAAAAATAAACAGCCAGCCATGCTACAGAGAAACTCAGGCATGATCCAGTCTCCATGGTGGTGATAGTAAACAATCCACATAGGCATTGTAACCAAGAAGAGCAGGTCAGCAACTGTTAGGTTCACCATGAATATCTTGATTTCATTTAGTTTCTTGGTGGGGTAAATACGGCTGAAAATCCAGAGCACATAGCAGTTGGCAATAAAGCCCAGAATGAAAATGATACTGTAGAAAACAGTGAAGAGGTTGTAGCGAAACTCAGAGTCTATGTGGCATGAAATGTAGGAATCAGCACTATCTTCAGCAACACCTTTACCCTTTCCAGACATCGTGATGCTAAGTGGGCACTTCTGAAGCAGTATTTCCTGCTGTCGATTTTCTTCTTACCTAAAAATATAAAGCATGAAATGATCTGATTGGCATGGTGCCATTGCTAAGTCAAAACCCACCTTTCATCTTCAGCTATCTGTGACCACTGGAGCTCTGCTGCGTGCCTTGGAGCAGCCCTGGAGCAGCCTCCAGCAATGGACACCTGCTCTATTCCCTCTATTTCTTTGGTCCTGTCTTTGACCCCGTTTCCACACTGTACTTTCCTCTGTGTCTTCATCCAGCATTGTTTGCTACAGTGCAGGTCTCAGGTCACTAATCTCTAATCTCAGAAGACTTTTCTACATGAGGATGAGAGTCTACATGACGATGGTACTCTGCTCCATCTCAAGCTTTTTAATCTTTAACTATAAGCAAACAGGTTTTCTGGGTCTCTTTCCCCCCTCTGTGGTTCCTAATGCTTCTAGCTTGCCTACATTTATTATAACCCAGAAATAACAAAAGTTAAAAAAATCTGGGAAAAAATATCTCACTAGTGCCATTTCTCTACTTGTTATTTTCTGACATTTTCCTGCTTACACTTAGAAAGATTTTATTTGTTTTCTTGTTTGCACACACTGTAGCATCTCACATTCACTTCATAGGCTACCAGACCTCTCAATTTTTTTTACTCAGTGAGTGATGTAGGAGATAACTCACTAATCCTAAAAGGTAATGTTTTGTGGTGCTTTGTTGATTTTAACTACAGTTTATCTGTCTTAAAATCCTGGCTGTTGTCTAGCATGCCCTCATTTTGAATTCAAGCTGTCATCAAACTAATAGGGCTCCCCTCCACCCCCCTTCTGCATCAAATGCAAGTGTCAGCAGCAGCAATTCTGTGCTTTCCTGTGTTGCTGGTGAGGCTGCTGACAAACACTGTCCATAAAGAGATGCCTTCAGGCTGTTAGTATTACCAGTCCCCACCTCAGTTAGTATTTCTTCACATCTCACCTGCAGTTTGGACATATCAAATTCCTGCATCATCAACACTGTACATGTTCTTAGATTTACATGGATTCAGTGTAATCCCTTGCATGATTTAACCTGCTATTCTTACCATCCAGAAGATGATGTATACACCTGTTCTTGACTTTCATGCCAACTCGCTGACTGATGCTGGGCAGGCATTCATGTCTCTATGAGACAATCCAGCAGATCTGCTTGTTTGTGTCTCCCTCTTCCTTCATGGGAAGATGACTGATGCAAGTAAAGCAGTTTGAGAGCCACTGGCAAGGACACTAGGTTGCTTGCTGATAGTAAAATTGCTGGGGTTTTAACCTAATTAGCAGAACATGGTGTTTTTTCTTGAGAGTGAGTAACCTGTATCACCAGTCACAAAGCCTAAACTTCTTGTGGGAGTTGTGATGGGAATACCTGGTGCTGCACATTGTCATATGCTTGCCTCAGCTCTGTGAGCCCCAAGGACAGCAGGCATTTAGACCCAAGGACAGAAGGCATTTTCCCCCAAAGAATGTTGCCTCCTGAGAAGGCACCCTCCTGCCCCAAAACTTTCTGGATCTTCACCAGCAACAAACAGTGGCATGAACCCCCATCTCACTCTCTCTGAGTTGAGTCTCTCTTTGTGCCTGTGTGCTGCTGGTTCCTCATTTATGCATTTGCACATCTGCAACTTTCATCTGCAAAGAAGGAAGTCAGCTCTAGCTCAAGAAAGCTCTCGTTTTCTTCAGAAAACTCACCAACCCCCCCTGTACTTCTTTCCAGGTGTTAGGAGAGAAAAGCAATAGTCATCTCCCAAGCCTGTCCCTCCTCAGCCCTCGCAGGTCCCTTAAGAATGTGACAACTGCATTCATCCACACCTTGTCCTTGGACCATCAGAGGCTGCTGCATGCTGGGCCCCACTGGGGTCTGAGTGGCTTTAACACAATCTTTCAGCCATGTTTCACGTGAATGAACAAGTAGCTGTGGCAATGCTAGTAGCTGGCCAGGTGACACGTTTCACCTTGATCTCTGCCACTCTGCTGAGAACCCACTGATCTCCAAAGGGTAGCTGATTCAGGTGGTGGTAGCCAAGAGGTGAGGATGATCAGGGCTATAACACCTTGGGATCTAGCCACAGAGGTCTGGCACATCCCTGAGGAGTAATGTGCCACTCACTCCCTGCTGTGCTATGGGGAGGTCCCAGAGTGGGCAGGGGCCCATGCTGTTCCCTGTTCTACCTTTGATTCATCCAGCAGCTGAGGCAAGTCCTACTGGTCATCTCATGGATCTGTTTCCACACACTCATCTAAGTATGGAATATGATAGTTTTCCATGTGTAACCCCAGCTCTCCCATCCACTGAGAAACTCTCTGGTGAGGACATATACCTGTTGGAAGGGCTTGTAGCTCTCAGCTCAGAAGGGCACCTAGCAGATGCAGACATTCAGGGAGGGGTGAGTCTCTGCAGGGGCAAGAGAAGCTACTGGGGAGCTTTGTGTTTGATACACTATTCTGATGATAGAATAAGAAAAAAAAAAAGTCCTAGTTACCTAGGATAATTACTTTAGTTTTTTTTCCAAATCTGCATGGTAAATGCACTGTTCTGACTATTTGCCAACTTCAGCCAGTTCTGGTGCCAGGGTTTGGAATCTTTGCAATGAAAGGTGCTCTGTCAATGGTATCATCAGACCTGAAGTGATGCATCCCACTAGCAGAACTCATGAGGAAAAGTGCCTACATCGAATACATAGGCACAACTGTAGTTCTACAAAATCTCTTTAGACTCTGCTGTGATACACAGTCCATCTACCTCACCATTTCTGGTGCTGCACATGGGCATAGTAGCCTCCAAACTTTGCCTAGAAGCTCTGGTGAACTTTACAGGTGAGGTCTTCAAGCCTGCCCATCAGTTGCTAGATCTAGCAGATGGAGTGGAAAGGGGAGTGCACCTGCATGTCCCCTTTTCACTGCAAAGCCCTGTACAGAAGATGGGTTTGAGCTGAGAGACTGTGCTCTCAGAGATGAGTGCAAAGACATGATGTTCTACATTGTTAAGCCTGTTGGAAATCTCTGGCAAGGATGGGCTGTGGGAGATGACAGTGCTGTCTCCTGGCCCCAAGAGCACTTGGTATAGCTCATCTGTCTTTGCATTAGTATGCTGTGCAGTGCCAATGCCAAGGTCTACCAGGGACTCACAAGAGAGTTGTTTTTTCCCTTTTTGCTTGTCAAGCCAGATATTCTACAATGCATGGCTCGTATAGAATATGGCACCACTAAATTTACTCACTACCCACTTCCCTCTTCAGACTAAGGAACCTGGGCTCACATCTCATGTATACTTGTGAGATGTCCTAAGCCCTAGACGCTGGAGTACTCTATGGGGGATCTGACATAGCCTCTCCTGTTGAAGCAGTTCTCCTTTGTATAAAACATGTAACCTGTGCCAGCAGAAGGGGGAACACGCACAGTGGTCAGGGTGCAGGCTGGCACCCTGAGTCCTCTTCTCTGCTGCAGCAGGCTGTGCTGCATTACCAAATTCCCTGGCAACTCTAGCCCAAGCCACCACCTTGTACGCAGCCAATAATACCAAGTAGTTTATATCATTATCTTTGTTGTATTCAGAAATAGAGGTAGAAGTAACCAGCTGCACAGCAAAACATGGTTGGGGCAGCTGCAGACTCTGCTCCCAGTCTACACTCTCTCCCATGGGCCATGCTTTTCTCCCAATAAGGATTTACTAGCTCATGGCTGCAAGGTGGAAAGATCATGCTGACACATGCCATGTTGATGCTATGCCATCAACAAAAATATATTCCAAGAGAAAGAGCACTTGTAAAGTATATTTTCTGCTTACCACAGTTGCAAGGATTCAGCACAATACATCCATCTTCAACTCTAGTAGAGCAGTGATGGGTGTTTTGCTGAGGATGCTTGGTCTTCTTCCAAGTGTTATTTTCTTTGACCTGGGGCTGGAAGGTCTTCACACAGGCAGCTCTCAAGAACAGGGCACCAGAGTGGGAGCAACTGCAGCATGACTGCAGAGTCACTAGAGAAGAGGAAATGTGTGACATCAGCTCAAAGGAAACATGAAATAAGATAGGCTGTATAGGAAAGGCAATTAACCACAGCAAAGATCTGGAAAGTCCTTAGAGATGTTTCCTCAAAGTATCTCTGATTCTGAAAGGTGGCAAAAATGGGATTATCCTCTAAAGGCAGAAGAATCCACTCCATTCCCCTGATTTGATCTGGGATTAGACAGTATTTGAGCATCCTTCTTCTAAACAGATGAATGGCAGAAGTCAGAAGAGTTTTCACTTAATAACTTCTAGAACAGGAAATTACAGGAAACTCATCTATTCCATCAACAGACTCATTTCCTAGCAGAGTCTCCTTCATACATGTTTTGGGGCTGAACAGACCCAGGAATCCAGCTGTATCAAATCTCCTTTTATCTCAGGGACCTTCAGCAGACACTGAGACACCATAGCATGGCAGGTCTTCACCTGGCCCATTCACCTTCACATCATGACTACTATGACGGAGCGCTGGACCAGGCTGCCCAGGAGGCTGTGGAGTCTCCTTCTCTGGAGACATTCCAGAGCCGCCTGGATGCATTCCTGTGTGACCCTGTGTAGGTGATCCTGCTCTGGCAGGGGGGTTGCACTAGATGATCTTTCTAAGTGCCTAACATACTGTGATACTGTAATTATTTGTGACAGCCTGAAGATCATTCATCACAGTGATGCAAATTGGTGGGCTGCTCAGGGAGATGCTATTGACAACCAAAGCTGCACACATGGTCCCAATTAAGCTGTAAATCCCAAGTTGTAGCTCACATGCTGATGGTTAACCTGCCCTCCATGCACTCTTTTCTTATACCTGCACTACGTCCTGCACAAATCTCACAGCTGCAAACACCTACAGAAACTGATACACCAAGTCAGGGGCCTGGATTCAGTGTGAAACACATAGGAATTGAGCCAGAATGCTCATCACCAGCACAAAGAACTTCCTGGGCCTGCAACAAGGCTTCTGAAGAACAACATAGACCCAAGAGGAAGCCAGTCCAAATTGGTGTTCCCCTNGTGATTGGCATCCCTGCTCAGTGCGGGGAGGTTGGAACTAGATGATCTTTGGGGTCCCTTCCAACCTGCCCATTCTAGGATTCTTTGATTCTCCTGGCGCTTCTTGTGAAATGCCATCTACAAAAAACAGCCCATGGTCGTCCCTGGACATGTCCATGCTGTGAGGAATACCAGAGACCCCCATGGTGTCATGTTATGTCTTGGGAGAGCCACCAGGGAAAGGCTGGGTGTTGTGTACCCTGGGCCACAACAGTTGAGGGCACCAGCCAAGCTTCAGCAAGAGCCAGGAGCTGGCATGGACTCTGAGACACCTTCAAGTCATGCTTTTGCTGTTGGACTCATGAGTTCTGGCTCTGAGCTGGGACACAGCAACCTCCTTACCAGCTGGGAAAAGAGGGCACTTACAGATGGAGCAAGGTGGACAGCAGCAACACTGATCTGCCAAGACTGCTGAATTTTGGCTTTCCTGGCCTCAGACACCTTGAGGTGATGGGCTGCACAGCATCAGGGAAGCTGCTGCAGTGCCAGAATTCATCCTCTGCTCATGCAGATGGCTGGATGTCCCCAACCAGTAAAAAAAAGCAAAGCCCCAGCACTCCTCTGGGCTTTGTTGCCTCAGTCAGCTCTTCCTTGCCTTTTCTCCAGAGGGTACAGAGAGCCTTTCCCAAGGCCATTACAAAGGAAGCACCTGCCATGCAATTCAGCAGAAGGATAAGCAGAGGCAGGCTGTGCACCCAGGTGCCTGGCAGGCCCCAGGAGCCCCAGCTGAGCTCCCAGCCTAGCAAGTGCTCAACAAACTGCTGCACAAACCAGCATGCCCTGCTGCTCCAAGCCCTGCTCAGAGGAAGGTCCAAAACACCCAGAAGTGCATGGACACCAAAAGTAGCATCACAGCTGGATTTGCCCTGAGCTGCTGTGGGATCATCCCTGTCTCCCTCAGCAATAGCACAAGATGTTCAAGGGACTCAGAAGCCACCTGATCTGAGTGGGACTCCAACTCCCCCAGCACAAGGGAATCCCACATCATCATCAGTGCATGGGGTGGGAGACTCTATCTTGCCCTGCAGGATGGGCTGCATTGTGGGGCTGGCTGTGTGGAGCAGGGGACCAGGGAACAGCCAGGCTCTGTCTCTGTCAGGCCATGTCAGGGTGACCAGAAGGTGAGATGAGGCTCCTGCAGTGGTGCTATAGATCTGTGCTAAGATAGACTGCTGCAGTCTCTTTCACTCCACCACCTGCCGTCCTCACTCCTTCCTTCTTCCCCCATCTCCATCAGCCACTGTAAAGATGGACTGAGGAATCTAACCCTTTATGGGCTGGACAGAGCCCAGTTGTGCCTAGAATACTGCTTTGGGAGCTTAAATTAGAAACAAAATAAAAGCATGCTGTTGTGGTTAGCTCGCAGCCAGTCCATGCCTTTGGGAAGAATAGCCAGTGAAGCTGGCTGGTCACAGAGGGAAGGGGAGTGCTTACAAAGGCTGTAGCAGTGACCAAACAAAGCTTGCTGTCCTGCCTCAGGACTTACTTAGAGGAAATGAAAGCCTGGGAGGTTTAGAGCTGAGGAGGAGCTCTCATTAGAAATCTTCATCCTTCCTCTGCTCAGCCCTACAATGGCTCTGCTGCTGATGGAGAACATGTTTATCACCAGAGTTCAGCAAAAAAAAAAGGTGTTTTGTAAATCCCGGAGAACCAAACAATAAAAAAATACCAAGTCCAGTGGTACAAGACACAAGGTGAAAGCTCCAGTGGTAATAATAAGCTTTGCTTTCTGATTTAAATACTTGCACTGGAATCATGATATGTCTAACCACCCTGAGCTGGGACCTGACCACATCTGTGGTGGCCAGTGCCTGCTCACTGCTCTCCAGATTTACTTGTTTTTCAGCTTTGCCATAAATGCTCAGGTTAGGCCTCAAGCTAGTAAGATTCATAGAAATGCCTAGAAAAATCACTTGGTCATGTAGATGGGCCTCTTGCCTGACTTGCACTTGTCTACCTCTGAAAGATTTGGGGAGTTTCTTTCCTCATCATCTCCAATTTCAGCTGTTGCACTTAAACATGAAAAATAGAAGGGGACCCAGATTCAGCACTCCCAGTACCAAGGCAATAGAGTGAGAACAGTCTTTTCCCTGCTCCTGAACTGCATCCTGTCTGTTTTGCATTGACACATCCCTGTTACCCCCATCCAGTGCCTGCAGGGAGCCCTCCTCAGGAGCAGCTCTGCCAAATGATACTTTCTGGGTATAACTTCATGGAAGCTGGCTGAGAGGCAGAGAGCTGTTCCCCTTGGTTCTGCTATGGTATCAGCACTCTCATGGTAAGAGCATGCTACTGTGAAAGATGCTCAGTCTCCCTGTATGCACTGCTTACCTCTGGCATGCTTCCTTTGGGCCATTTCCATCTGAGATGGAGCACAGTAGCAACATATCTGGTTTTGATGACCACATAAATTTTGCAGGTATCAGAAAGTCTCTTGGTTTTGAAAACATACTACTATTATAAACAAATATCCAGAGATCTCTTTCCAAGAGCAAAGCCACATCATGTTAGCACAGAAGAGTTCTCCATGGAATGAGGAACAGCATTTTAGCTGATGGGGTCTGTGTGCACAGTCAAGTGTCCTGTTCAGTGACAAGAGCAGCGAACAAGGACAAGATGAAATAACAATAGAGCTTGTGAAAGCACCAGCCACTGCCACGGGGCTCAAAGCTGTGTGGTGAACAGGGTCACTGCCAGTATCAGTCACCAGAATGTGTTCTCAAATGCTAGGATGGGTTTTTGATAGGACATTGAAGTTCCTTTTGAGCTAGTGGCTGATAATCTGTCACCAAGCATTACTGTCTGTGAGTTTCCCCCTACTCATCTCACACCCTCTGCACAATTTCCTTTTGCTTGTTGAAGGAAATAAATAATAAACTCTAGTTTTCCCTTGAGAGCATTCCAGAGCCCAGCACATGTCCCCACCTTATTACAAACCCTGCGGGAATGTGCCCAGGAGCTTGAGTTGCTTGTCAGGGCAGCCCCTCCTGGGACAGCAAGCAGTGACTCTTCCTGGTAGCCATTTGACAGCTACAAAGACAGGGCACAGCTTCTGCTGCTCGCTGTGATGCAGTTGGGAGAACCCAGCCTGGCAGGAAATGTCGCTGTTGGGAGCTGGGCTGCCTTGCTGGCAGCAGGTGAAGCAGAAAGAAGGGTAGATTTCAGCTAGTTTTGGCATGTGGAGCCCAAGTCCAGCCCTGGTGCACCAGCAGATGGGTGATCTCCACTGGCCACTGTCAGGATTGGTGCTGCAGCCCAAGGCTCTTGTAGCTCTGCTGGAGGGAAAAGCTACACGTTCACCGAGCTGCCCACAGCTAGATGCCTCTGCTCCTGGTGCTTCCGGCTGCAGTAAGTTACCTCCCAACAGCAGATGCCTGCCCTCTACCCTGGGCAGGCTCTGCCCTGGCCCCCTATGTCAGCCTGGCAGGGGCAAGGGCCATGCCCCAGTGGGACCTGCATCCTTGAGAGCCTCCAAGCATTGCCTCCTCTTCTTCGCAGGAGGAATTTTCATGGCAGGACTCCTCACCTTGCTTTGCAGTGTCCAAGCAAAGCCAGGATCATTTGTGCCACCTAGGTGTGGGGCAGGACCCAGATGATGGCAGTCCCCATTCCCAGAGCCCCAAAGGCAACAGCAGCACTAGTCTGACTCATGCCATCATAACACGCCCCATCCCTGCTTGCTTGGACATGGGGAGCAAGCATGCAGCTTCCTAGCACACCTGAATGGGGAGGACAAGGATAGCTCTGAAGCCCCTGGAGCTATCCGAGATGCCATGGCTCAGAGATCCAGGGGGGACACGCAGTCAGCCCATGTTCCAAGACACCCAGATGCAGAAGGAACCTATGGAGCTTAGGAAGGGGGCCAGCACCCTGGGAGAGCAAGCAGAAGGGAAAGAAGCCTCTTACCTCAGGGCCACAGAGCACCTAGCCCAGCAGACCCCAGCTCACCATGTCCTGCTGCAAGTGAGGCCACTGGAAGGGCTGACCTGTCAGTGTGCTCCTGCCTAGGAAGAAGTTTGGATGGGAAAGAGGACGCTGCACTCACTTGCAGGTGTGTGACTCACTTCCCTCTTGGCACTTGCAACACAGCTCAGACATGCCCTAGCTGCACCCTGGAGCTTGACACCAACTCCTGTGGCCCTCCCTCAAGCAGATAGTAGTAAAGAAAGAGTGGTCGAGGCTCCATCCTAGCCAGGGTCTTGTCAACCCTCCTGTATTACCTGGTGCATCACAGGCCTGAGATAGGGTAGCCCTGCCCTGCAGCAGCTCCAGGGCAGTGGTGCTCCCCAGACAGACCAAGGTCACTGAAGTGGTTTGACAAGGAGGGGGTAGTGGCGTCAGATCTGTCCTCTGGGCTTCTCATTTCCTCCCAGATACCAGGGCTGGGAGCCAGCACGGCAGTGTTTGTTCAAATGCTTCCATTGGAGGTGGAGTCTTGCGGCAGTGGGGTAAAGCATCAGTATGAGACTGATTTATTGCATGAGTTCCTGTACAGGGAAACATTAGCCAGAAAAATACACCAGGCTGAAGCAGCTAGTCTCCTTGCCCTCTCTGCCACATTGTAAACCCTCCTCAGTTCTTGTAGTCCTTCAGCCTTGGAAGAAAGAGTAGATGGACACATGGGGGACCCACTCTTGCTGCTGCCATCCCAGGGCAGCAGCTCTGGCATTGCTCTGCTCAGATTTCACATGGGATTTCCCCAGATACGTACTATGGCACTTGCATCACTTAGGTCATGGGCATAACATCCACCTGAGTCACTTGTGTTAGAACAAGAAATCACATGGATTTCTGTGTGCTCCCTTAATTCACTGTGGGTTTTAACAAGGAAATGTTGTTGAGCATTCTTTGCTGCTAAGAATTGGCACTGGTTTCTGCAAAGGTGTGAGGTCTCTGAGACAGCCCTGAACGGCCAGACTATCACAACTCATTGGTGCACAAAAGCATGCTGAAAGCACATCAGAGCGTGCACACAACCTACAGCACAATCAGAAGGAAGCGGATGTTTGCATGTCCCATATTCCCCCACCCCACCTTGCCAGACACCCAACTGCAGTATGCAGCGTTGCAGCAAATACCTCAATTTCCCAACCAAACAGCAAAGTTGCACCAGTTTAACTATGGCCTTTCTCAACAGAAAAGTTTTGCCAGTGTGCTCTTGTGAATAAGGAAAGCTAGGCTATCCTAGGACGAATGTGAACAGCAGGAGGACAGTTAATATCCCCTCTACTTGGTACTGGTGATGCTGCACCTGGAACAATGTGCGCAACTCAAAAAAGATGTGGAGACCTGGAGAGACACAGGCAGACAACTATCACCACAGTCTTAGCCCCAGGCGTGTCTTATGGAGAGAGTTGGACTGGGATAGCCTGAAGGCTGAGGGACGATCTGATCACTTACCTGCAGCTGTTGGAAGTTGCAAAGAAAATGAAAGCAAACTCTTGTCAGTAGTGGCAAATGGTGTGACAAGGGGCAGCAGCCACAAACTGGGGTGCAGGACAGCCAGGATGGACACTGGTGAAATATTTTCGCTAGAAGGGCTATGCATCCCTGGGATAGGAACCCAGAGAGGCCAGGGTCTTACCACTTGGCTAGAAAAAGCCACAGCTGACCTAAGCTAGCATTATTGACAGCCTCACTTCAACCACAGGACTGAATTAAAGATCTACAGAGGTCCTTCCCCAAAACATTTTATTTCTGTGGTTTGAACTGCAACAATTGCTCTGGCATGTGTGTCACTGTTACTTTCCTTTACAGGTGCTCTGCATATCATCGAAATGGAGCCGTGCAAAACCCCATTAACAGAAAAACTGTTACAAAAGTGCCCAGATAGGCCTGCTGGCATTTAAAGAGGAAGCAATTTGACTAGACCCAAGAAGATGGATGACAAATAAATCCCATTGATGTGTTGGCTGAAGAGAAGCTCAACATGAGCTGGAAATGTGTGTTTGCAGTCCAGAAAGCCAATTGCATTCTGGGCTGCATTAAGAGAAACATAGCCAGCAGATCGAGAGAGGGCATTCTCCCCCTCTACTCTGCACTGGTGAGACCCCACCTGGAGTACTATGTCCAGCTCTACAGTCACATGACATGGACCTGTTTGATTGAGTCCAGAAGAGACCACAAAAATGATCCAAGGATTGGAAAACCTTTCTTATGAGGACAGGCTGACAGAGTTGAGGTTGTTCAGCCTGGAGAAGAGAAGGTTCCTGGGGAGACCCTATAGCAACCTTCCAGTACCAAAAGGGGGCCTACAAGAAGGCTGGCGGGGGTGATGGTTTTGAACTGAGAGTAGACTTAGATTAGAAATAAGGAAGAAATTCTTCACTGTGAAGGTGGTGAGGTACTGGAACAGGTTGTCCAGAAAGGTTATGGATGCCCCATCCCTGGCAGTGTTCAAGGCCAGGCTGGATGGGACTTTGTGCAACCTGGTCTAGTGAGTGGCATCCCTGCCCATGGCAGGGGGGTTGGAATTAGATGATCTTTAAGGTCTCTTCCAACCCAAACCATTCTATGACATCATTCTGTGACCCCAGCCTAGGGTAGCAGCATTCCAAACATCTGCCCATTTTGTGCACAGCTTGAAGCCAGGGCTGTAAACGCTTCACTTGTCAAGGAGCAAAAGGAATTATTCCCAAAGCTGAAGGCAGAGTTGCCCCAGCTGCAGGTGTACTGCCAGCAGGAGTTTTGGAAAACAAAAGCCAGGAGGTTTCCAGCCCAGCTGGCATAGCCCCTACACCATGGGGCTCAGGCATGCTGTGCTGCTGCACAGGACAAGGGAAGATGCCCCTTTTCTGCTTGTGAATTGTAGGGCACAGCTGCTCAAGCAGGGAAGATCTTGCTCATGCTGCAGCTTGTAAGAGGAAAAGGAAGTTAAGACAGCCCATTTGCTCGAGATAACACACTGCAATTGCCCAACTCTTTCCAAGGGAAACTTCCTACACTAATACCGACCTCTAACATTTTCTCTCCAGTTTTCAGTGGTTTTAAGAGGGCAGAGAAAGACTAGCAAAAGAACCTCTCATCTGGAAGAATAAGAGAGTACAAGCCTTTGATTTTTCCCACCTGGGTTCCTCTATCCAACACTAAGCTGGCTGTAGTTAATCCCACAGAACTAGTGACACTCCTGAAATACAAATCACATATAGTGAAGGAGTTGTTAGTGCCCAAGGAGAAAGGGTGGACAGCTAATTCAGAGCACATCACTGTGTGTGCCAACCTAAGATAAATGTTAAGTAACACACTTGTGTATGTCTTATCAAGAATAGATTGCATCTCTGACTGATCACTCAGCCTTTCTATACCTGCCATAACTTGATCTAGCCTTTACTGAGTAGTTTTTCTACACAGTGCAATCTGGCTAATCTGGTGAATATCTGGTGAAATCTATACCTAGGCCTGTCTACATGCTCATGGGATCCTCCATTCTTACCCCTAGACCACACAAGTAGCACCAGAGTTCCGCACCCTGCTCCCTTTAATCCACAACTGAGCGTGTTTTTGTCGCTGTTTCCCTCTCCTTAATCTTGAGACACAAGAAATCAAGTAACTTGCAAAGGTCCTTTCCCATCCCTCTATCACTGGACAGAGATATGCCGTTGCAAATTGCATATGAAGAGGAAGGCAACCACCCTGCCTCAGAAGGGAACCAAGAGCTTCAGGAACTCCCAGAAAGCAGCAAGGAAGTGAGCTGGACTCTGGCACACCCCCTGTGTACATTCTGTAGGAACTGGACACAGAGGAAAAGTTATTTCCACAGAAAGCCAAAGCCAAGACCTACTGAAAGGTGCTTCTGTAGCTATTTGCTACCTTTTCTCCTTCCAAAAGAAAAAGAAATTACTCCCACCTTGTGCATTCTCTTATTTCCACTCAGGCAATTCTAAACAGTTTGCTTTTACAAATCCTGCATACAAGGATCAAAATTAACTTTCAGGTCCCCTCCAGTGGAGCAGAAGTGTCTAGCAAATGCCCAGGTATTTTGCTACTGCTACATCCTGCCTGGCAGATGGAAACCCTCACAGGACTTGGCTGAGTAGCTAAGACAGTTGAAATACTACATATCCAGACATAGAAGCATATCACAGGCAGGATAGGAACAAGAAACAGGAACAGCCAAATTGACAATGAAACAGTGTTGTTATAAGCTGCCCCAACTACCTCATACCCAGTGGAAAAAATGACTCTAACTGCAGAAGCCTGCACGACTAGTGCTTCGGTGGCTTTGGCCACAGGCTGCACTCCTCAGGACTCAAGGAGGGGTAAGCCACTCCACAGGTCAAATTCTCATCAACATACACATCTCTGAGAAGCAGAATCAGAAGCATAACACAGGTATCATAAACATTTCAAGTTCTCACAGGACTCATCTTGAGCTATCTGAAAAAATATAAATAAAAGATCTGGAAGGTCAGTACCATTGGTCAAGTAGAGACATTACACTGTCTGAAAGGAAATGCTACTATAAAGACCTGTATTTCAATATCAAAGGGAGGAACACTGGGACAAGAGTGACTAGGACATATCTCTAAGCTAGAAATACTTGGACAGAGGAACAAGTGACTGCACTTAGAAATCTAATCACCTGAGCCACTGCCCAGCACTGCTTGTTTCTTTCACCCAGGAAACAGAAGAGATTGCATCCGAGAGACAGCAGACAAAAGTTAACTGACATTTCCCCAGAATAAATGTGGCTAATCGTTGCCTTGACAAGGAAGTTGTGTCCCACCAACTAACCCTACCCAGATAATGGAGGATCAGACTCTGCCAACAAAAAAGAATTTCAGGTTGGATGTGGCCCTGGGCAACCTGGTCTAGTGGGTGGCATCCCTGCCCATGGCAAGGGGCTTAGAACTAGATGATCTTTAAGGTCCCTTCTAACCCAAGCCATTCTGTGATTCTATATTCAGTGTTCAGCTCCTAAACAGAGCAATGCTACACAGTTCAGAGTTTCCCAGCCCTGCCAGCCCACCTTAGTCCACTGCTATTTATTTTTTGGCTCATGTGTCACCCAAACATCACCAAAATGTTATGTTTTAAACTACGTTTTGCCCCTTGAGGTTCAGCTCAAGCTACCTACTATCAGGTTATTTGTATTATATGGCTAGGCTTTGCGAACGAAGATCCAGGGAGGGCTCCACCCACGCTCATGGAGCGAATAGTATTGGAAGGGATGTTAAGGCACATACAAGATAAAGAGGTGATCCTAAGTAGTCAACACGGATTCACTAAAGGCAGATCGTGCCTGACCAATCTGGTGGCCTTCTATGATGGAGTGATCGCAGCAGTTGATGAGGGGAGACTGACTGATGTCATTTACTTGGACTTTTG
>VWZO01000700.1:30079-53086 GCA_013396975.1 Bucco capensis | reverse complement strand
TCAGCGCCTTTTACAAGCGTGCTGATAAAAAGAGGATAGCAGATAGCACCCTCGAGCCTGCACTATGCATTATCTTTTAGGTGAGACACAGCATGCGCAGAGCTGGACCCACCCTTTAGTCCTAAGGTTCATCTGCCAGGGCCTAGCAAGCTTGGATGCTGGCAGCGAAGTTCTTAGGATGGAGGTTTTATTAGAGTGTCCTTCTCTTAGCTGGAAGGCCTTACAGGGCTAAATGAGCTCCATCTGCCCGGATTTGGAATCAGAGTTGTCCTTCTCCTAGGATGACTGCCAGAAGGCTAATGAGCACATCCTACCCATACAAGGATTATAGGAACATGGGTATCACTCCCCACACTTTCCCGTGGGCAATGAGTTTAATGCTCCCTCTGCTGTCGGCGCAGTTATCGCACCAGGGGCCACAGGAGACCACAAGGGATTTTTAGACTGTGCCACTATCAGGTTATACTTAGCAGGTCAAATAACATAAAGAAACTATTTCCACATCTACAAGGAAAATAGGAACTGTATTCTACTGTTCTAAGAGCTAATTAATTCATAAAACAAAATGCCTTAGTTTTATTAGGGAAGGACGTTTCACTTTACATCTGGTCACACAGACCAGTGCATGAGAGGAATAATAAAAACAAAGGCAGGTGAAGAGCACTCAGCCACCTTTCAGAAGGTTCATCTAAGTCCTGGGCCCTGTCAGAAGGCACTACCCCCACCCTTGGGAGTGGCTTCTGCAGAAATGTGTTTGGTAACACAATTTTTTCATCATGTGTCTCCTCCCTAGTAGGCAGAAATAGAAGGCAATTAATCAAAACTTGAAGAGTAGAGACACCAGAAGAAAGAGTCACCACTTCTGGGGCAGCAGAACCAATTTTTCTAAAGACAGACCTCACCAGTGCCTTGCAGCACAAAGGATTGCACTTATTTGAAAAAGAGGGCACATAAGCAAGTCCAAGAGAAAGAAGCTGATTAACAGCAGAAGAAAACCAGCATCTTCATGGAGGCAGCTACCCACAGGGCCCAAGTATGGTGGTGACTGCCATCAGGACAGATGGAAAGAGTTTGTGGAAAGGTCTCCAGGGGATTCTGCCAGGATTCCACCTGTGTACCTGTAGCATACTCCATTTTGAATTTCTTAAAAACTTCCAAAGTAGGACTTCAAAAATCAAAACTCATGAGTTTCAGCTCATCCCATAGCTCTGAGGAGTTAAACTCCTAACAGGTGTCCAATTTCTCCCAACCTATCCATGCTCCCCAAAGGCACAGCAACAAGCTGTTTTCAGCATGGACTCTGGCACATCTGCACCCACCCAGGCAGCATTCAGGGAAGTGATATCCTCTCCCTGTCCTCCTAGGGGCCACTCCACAGGACCCTCATTTCAAAATTCAAGTCAGAATAGACTTTGGGATGACAGCAAGACTCTTACCAGGGAAAGCATAATGTCAGTAGCCAGCACTCAACTCACCCCCTTGCAATTCTATCTTTAAATAATTCCAAGGAAAAGCAACCTGGTAACTTGGGTAAAAATTTATTTTACATACAGACCATTGCAACTTAAGTATTAATCAAGGGAAATTATTTTTTCCTTTACAGAAAGTGACCAACTGGTCTGAGATTAACAGAATTCTAAGCCTGAGAGCTGGGATTTTAGTTAGAAATCTTGGGGGAAGGGTCCTTCCAAGCACCACTCAGTTCAGTGAGGAGCTGCAGGACTTTACGTGCAAGTCAGCTGCACTGCTCAGTGCTGGAAGCAGATACGCAGTCATTTCAGACCTTTTGAAAGCTGAACTTGCTGAGAAAGATGATGCCTGGAAAGGTATGGATGCATTTCCAATATTTTGTTCAGCTCTCAAACTAGAAATGGAAATGGTGAAACAGCACAATCTCTGTGAAGTACAAAACATGAAGTTACAGGGCAGCAGACAAAGAGAACAGCAAGAACTGTGCCTCCTAAGGCAAGTGTTCTACATGTAGCAGGTTCCTGGCTGAGTTCACACTATGGCCCTAGTTCAGATAGACAGAGTACAAAAAATACTTTGACCAATAATTAATTGTACTGGAAACAAACAGTCTACTAAAAAGCAATTCTTACTCTAGGTGCCAATGAGTCCTTGAAAGCAGGGAGGGAAACTAAGGAGCTGCACTTGGGCAGTGCTGCCAGGATCATTCACGCTGCTCCATTTTTACTTTAGGAGGTCTCAGGAAGGTCCTGTTTTTCTTTTCCTTCTTCCCTTTTGTATTTGCCTGGAAATTTCTCCAGCTGTCCACACGACCATCTCGACTTTCCTGGGAACAACAAAGAGGAAATGGAGAGTTGAGAAGTGTAAAAGCCAGAGAACAGGCAGCTACAGGAGAATAGCAGCAATTTCCCACTTATACAGCATGTAGCACCCAGGTAGCCAGGACATACAGACACTGTGAAGAGCTAGAGCAACAGACACAGCACAGTGGAACTACAAGTGAGCTTACAAACAGCAGGATAAAAATTATTCTTGTTTCGGAAGCAACCAGCTTGGGATGTACAGTCCTGACTAGAGTCTACTGAATCCTCTGATGTGCAAAGGAAACAAGAAACTTCATCTCCAATGGGTGTTACTAATCTGTCAGCCCAGAATATGCCATTTCCTTACTGCCTGACTTCCTTGAGATGGTTCTCCTTGTGCTGCAGTGCAGAGGCACAGAGAGAGAAGGGAAACATACTGCTGTCTTCTCTCATGCTTCATCACAAAGACACAATAAGAAAAGGTCTTTTGTGCACTCTTTTCTCCTCTCCCTGGCCTACCTGCAGAGCAGCAGAAACCCCCCCCCCGAAGAAAAAAAAACCAAACAAAAAACTAAACCAAAAAAAAACTTCTGAAAAAACCAACCTATGATCCCCACAGGCTGAGTTTCATACAGTAGGACAGAACAAGTCCATGGATGATCCACTTCACAGCATGGGATCTATACACTCAAGGTCCATCTGACATAGGTGTGCCTGCAGTACTGGTGCTGCACACCAGTTCTGGCTACAACAGCTGCCTGCTTCACTCCCCACATCCCCATGGCAGGGTGGAGCAATGTCAAGCATTAGCAATGATCTGCCTGATAGGGCAGAGCACATCCTCAGCAAATTTGTCAGTGACAAAACTGAGACGAGAGGCTGACAGGCCAGAGGGTTATGCTGCCAACCAGAGAGACCTCAATAGCCTGGAGAAATGAGCTAACAGGAACCTCAAGGAGTTCAACAACATGTGCAAAGTCCTGCCCCTGGAAAATAACAACCCTTGATGCATTCTGGGGACCACTCCAGATGGAAAGAACCTGAGGGTCTTGGTGGACACTAGGTTGAATGCAAGCCAGCAACATGCCCTTGCTGCATAGCAGGTGAACAGTGTCCTGGGCTGTATTAGGCAAAGCACAGCCAGCAGGCTGAGGAAGGTGATCCTTCCCTTCTCTCTGCTTAGTACTGGTGAAGCTACACCTGGAGTGCTGTGCCCAGTTCTGGGCTCCCCAGTACAAGAGAGACATGGACATACTGGAGAGAATCCAACAAAGGGCCACAAGACTGATTAAAGGAATATCTCTCATATGAGAAAAGACTGAGAGCTGGGACTGTTCAGCCTGGAGAAGACAAGGCTCAGGGGGATCTCATCAATATGTACAAGTATCTGAAGGATGGTGGAAAGAAGACTGAGCCAGGTTCTCCTTGGTCATGTCCAGTGCCACGAACTGAAACACAGGAGCCTCCATCTGAACATCTGGAAACATGTCTTTATTGCTCAGTCACAGAACACTGGAACAGGTTGTCCAGAGAGGTTGTGGAGTTTCAATCATTGAGGATATTCAAAAGCCATCTGGACGTGGTCCTAGGCAAGTGGCTCTAGGTGGTCCTGCTTGAGAAGGGCAGTTGGACCAGATGGACCTCAGAGGTCCCTTCCAAGCTCAGCCATTCTGTGATCACAGTTTTACTAGGGATAAGGCTGTCTAGCAACTTCTGTTCTAACATTCTTATTTCTTAGAGTTTGCTGGTAGAAGCTATTCTTGAAATCACTAGTTGAGTGACAACTAGTTGGAGGGGTTGAGGACAGCAGATGTTCCAACCTGCTAAAAAAATACATCAGGATATAATCCAGCACTGAAAGTGGCCTACAAATAGCTTCTCGAAACAGCAGGCAACCACTTGGATGGTACAGATACTCCTGTGAAGATTCAGAAATACTGCAGAACATACATGAGGGACAAAACCTACAGATCTTAATAGAGTAAAGGGGCAGGATCAGGACTAGGATGCAGTATGCAGACAAGGACTGTGTTATGGGTTATGTAAATGACTGGAGGTATCCATCTTTCCCCTCCTTCACCCCCCAAGCCGTTGGTGTGTTTATTTGTAAACTGTGAACTGTGGAGGGGGGGTTGCAGCCTCTTGCGGTGGATCGGCAGCGAGCTGCATGCAGGGAGCGTGGAGCAGCGGGGAGGAGCCATGGGGGTAGCCCTCTCCACCGGCAGGAGCCGAGCGGCTGCAATGGGTCAGCACGGCAACCCGTATCCCTGCCTTGGCGGTGCCGGCTTAGCGCGGAGCCACGCCGGCAAGCGGCAGCGGCGACAGAGGCAGGGGAACACCGCCGGAAGTGATGAGTGCCACACGGAGCGGCGAACGGCAGCGGCGGCGTGGAGCAGTGAAAGAAGAAGCTCCAGCCACAGCCGCTAAAGCGGCAGTACACCCCAAGCTGCGGGAGAGATTTCCCGGCGACGCAACCCCGNTCATTGTTATATATATATTTCTCTGTTAAAAGTTATTCTTTACAGCTCACCCCCGGTGTGCAGACTGAATTATTCATTTTTCTTTCCTTTTTGGGGAATGGGAGGTTCCCTAACTGGGTCTTTCCCAAATTGTCTTATCAAATCAAAGCAGACTGGAATTACCAGGAGCAGGAAAGCCCAGAAAAGCAATGCAGAAGTACAATGTGAGTACCTTTAGATTTTGTTTTTGTTGTTTTTTTTAAACTGAGACAGAACCACAATTGCAGAGTATCAACTTAAGTTTTTTCCTTAGGGCTGAACGATCATTTGAAGCAACTACACACATATTCATTTCGGATATATTTCAAAGGCAGACACAGAATTAGTGCCCATACAGGAGCAGCCAAGAACTCCTGTTATTTTATCTCAAATCACTCTCAGTCACTGATGGTCAGTAGCAGAAATAAGCTTCATATTCTTCTGCATTCCAGTGATCCATTTTTAACATTAACACTTAGCTTTGATACTGTCTTTTCACATGGATTAAATACTCATCATCAAAACTAAAGAAGACATCTACAACCGCAGAGGTTCAGCTGTCAAGGAGTGGTTGAGGACTCAAGCAAGCACTCAAGAGCTGCAGCATCAACACTTCTGCAGCCCCCCTGCTGGGTCCATCAGTACTTGCTTGCTCACACTTTCTCAGCTGCTATGATTTACTGCATCCCTACAGCAATGATACTCAGCTCCTGTGGCCATTCTGGTAGGAGAACACAGAATTTCCACCAGCAGCATACTCATTTCTCTCTCTGGCATTACATGACACAACCTGTAGCACACTCACCACAGCAGCATTACACAATTTTTCCAGAATATCCAGCTTCCTATATCCATGTTATACAGCACTTTAACATAAACTCTTCCCAGCTCAGTCTTCAGAAACATACTATTTGTCCACCTTTCCACAGGATGCCAGTCCAGCTCACACACTTCTCTCCCAGACACCCTCTTTTTTAATGTCCTCTTGAACACAGAATGGGATCTGGCTTTGGATTAAGTGAACAATCTAGCTCATCTCTTCATGAGGTCCTGCACACCTTTACTGACTCCTTTCTTGCCCACTACCCCCTGCATGTCACTATACTTTACCTCTGATGTATAATGGGAAGAGTCGATCAAATACTTCGGCAGGCTATAAGTTTGACCCCTGGAATAGCTGCACAACAACCATAAAGTTTCTAACAGGACTAAACCCTGACTACAGAGCGGAAAGGTCAAAGAATTAACTGTCATTCAGGTCTCTGATATTCATGGGAGATACAGATTCTGTAAGTGTTGGCAATCAGATTGAGAATTACCACCAACAATTCACACTAGTGCTTGAACAGCTGCCAGACTAAGTTTTCACAGTCTCCAGTGAGCTGGGGTAAGCACCAATTCAAGTTTTTGACTAGGGACAAGAATGAACTGCTGACAGCTGAAAAATACTACACCTTAATTTACCAGACTTGTTTCTGGAAAGTGATAACAAAGTCCCATCTCTTCTCCCCACACAAGGACAAAACGCAGGCTTGTGCAGGATCTGTTACTAAATGTCCTTTTAAACTATCTTATAGCACCTGAAGACAAAAAGCTTCTCATCTCTCTAAGGGCATTTTCCTATAGCATGGTCAAGAATTGCTGAGGCCCATCCTGTAAGTTAAGCTATTGATTACCTCAAAGTTCTTCTGCCATTCTCGCTCTCGTTTAGCTTTCTCTTGAGCCTCTATTTCCTCTTCCCTCTGCCGCTTCCTGGAAGGGAAGCCATGAAAAAGTTATGAACTCACAAGCATCTACTTTAAGGAAACATCTCAGAAAGCTCTTCTGATTTCTTGGCAGTTTAAAGTGCTTATCAGAAGAGATAAATATGCACACCTAACAAAGCATGGCAAATAAAAATTTATTTCAAATGTTGAAGAGCAGTGAGTAGAGAAGATGGTTTGGCACCACCTGACAGCATGTATGTGCTTAATTAGTGAGTCAGTTTCTCTCACTTGGCAAAACAAGTTGGACTCCACCGTAACTCTACTGTTAAGTCTAAAACTGTTGAGAATACACATTTTGAGAAGTTAATAAACATTTGAGCATGCAATGTAAGAATGAAACTTTTTTCCTCCAANATTGCACCAGGGGCCACAGAAGAACCCAAGTGTCTGCCTCCAATTTTAATCTGTAAGCAAAAGTAGTACTCAGCAGCCAACCACCTCCTAGACTGCCTTCACTGACCAATACAGAAACCCTGCTCTATGAAGTCCACAGTGAGCACTCAGGCAATATGTGATCTAAGCACCCAAGATAGTTCAGGATCACATCTGGCACTTCATTAAAAACAGAAATCAATTCCTTCATGCTATCAACATGCAGAAATTTGTCACCATTTCACTTTTTTGGCTCAATTCCATCTATACAAATAAAAGTATATATAAGCATAGCAAATATGTCTTAAACACAGCAAACAAGTTTCCTGTTCGTATTTCTCATGCACAGAACTCTACCACCCCCAGGCCCCAAGCAGCAGAATCCACATCACAGGAAGTCAGCTTGACAGGAACCCTTGTTAATCTAATCCAAGGCCCTGCTTTCAGCAGGAGGTTGGACCAGATGAACTCTAGAGGTCTGTTCCAACTTACTACTTTTCTAAGACTCTATGATTCCTTATGTTCTCTGAGGAAGCATGAGGAGGGAAGAAGAGTCTGAACTGCACAAGAACACTGCTCGTACCTTTCATGCATTTCTTTTGCTTCTCTTTCTTTCCTCTTGATTTCCAGTTCAGCAAAAAGCTTCATTGTCTGTTTGTATACAGCTTGTTTGAACTGTAAAACACAAATTCAGTCCTAAAACAATGCCCATTAATGCAGTCTGGTTTGGGTAAGGACGTAAGAAGCATAAGAACAATGCAAGAAACATATATATGCACACATAACCCCATATCCTGCCTTGGCAGTAGTCAGTAGCAGCAGCATAGAAATAGGTATAAAACACTGCTGATGAAATTCTGGCCGGACACCAGGAAACAACTACTTATTAGCCCCATATTAGTCTCATTTCATTTGTAATCATGAAGCTGTGCCTAATGTGTTCACTTCAAACTCTCTTATTCTTCTGTTGAGTCTTGCAACATTACATTTGACAAAAAAGGCAAAATGTTCACTGTTTAGACAGTAATTTCCCATAACATCTTCCTGATGTGCTGCAAAAGTCTAGCCATTGGCTTTCCGATAGGAAATATCAAAACACTTAAAACAATCTTCATTATTAAAGAACAGCAAGAGACTCCTGAAAATCAGGAAAATAAGATGGTTAGTGTGGTGATACCACTAAAAACGTATTGACAGCAAGACTAATAATGTCAGTGTTTGATAATTATCTGCCATTCTGTTAAAGCCTCTAATATCACTGAAGTTTTACACACTAGAAACCAGGTAAGAAGAATTAAATTGTGTCATGTCTTTTTTAATAGAAGTGATTTGTTGCCTAACAGCAAATCTGTCCTCAAATGGTATATTGAAGAAACAGCCCAAACAGCTCTTACTACAGACTGTCCCTAACAGCACATTTTAGACATGAGGCAGTGGATTCTATATGGGTACTACTCAACACATGGTACTCTACAGCAGCTTATCAGAATTTGTTCTACTGTAAGTGCAAGTATTTAGAACACTCTAACAAGTCTAATAAATATTTCTGTACTGGGTTTGGCTCTTGATTCCTCACAACACATTTTGTGCTCCCCAGTTTCTCTGAACTTACAACTTCAGGATCATCCTCTTCTACAGTGGGAGGTTTTCCATCCTTCTTCAACTGCTTCTTTTTTTCTTTCACCTGAACATTAATAACAAAAATAGGAGCCTAAAATGTTTTATAGGGCTTACATAACTATATCTAACTAGCTCTGCATTCCTGCTCCACTGTGTGGGAAGAACTCTGGATGAGTGAGCTCTTGCTTTAGATCAGTGTTTTATTTGAGACCAAAACCTTCTCATCTTAGGTTCAGATAAACACATACAAGATCACTACCAGATGAACTGTGGTAATTAAAAATACCATGTTAGATAGTATTCATTCAACACAATTCCTTTGTTGTTTTTTGTTTGTTTGTAAGAGATATCCATATCCAATATACACCATCCAAACCAGTCGGAAGTTTGATTTGCTTTGTAATATTCAAAAGACTAACAACAACAACAAGCAGAAAATAAAAGTTTCCCTTTGTTTAGGATACCTGAGTTCTCCCATGCAATCTGCTTTCTCAAGTTTATTGTGTTTTAGTCCACCCACATAACTAACTTCTTGGACAATGCAATCCAAGCTCCTTCACTTATAGGTCATTTCATCCCAAACTTCCCAGTTCCCTACTGTCACCGTTTATTTTCTTCCACCTACACACATTTGAACTGTATCATTCATTCACAGACTTGAAAAAAAAATTAGGTCAGATCATGTGGTCTGACCTAATTATTTCAAGTGCTGAATTTCACTAAATTATCTTGCACTGAGCTCAAGAGCAGTCTTGGACAAAGCACATCTGTTCATGCCATGAGGAGCTGAGGTCACCCGCACACCTTTGTTAGGAGGTTTGCTAAATTCACCTTTTAATGACCTATACATGCAGTGGGTGTACCAAAAAGCAAATTATGAATTACCTCAAGCCCCAGACATTCCTATGGAATACTTACAGTGTGTTCCACATATTCTTTTCCTGCTTGTATCACATCCAAGGCCCTTTTCTTTTGCTCCTGATCTAGCAGCAACTTGTATGCTTTATCTACAGCTAAGAAAAAGCATCAACATTAATAGCATCAGTAGTCATATTCACAAGGCACCACAAGATTGCTACTTATCAACTACACAAATTTTGCTTCCTAGAATTTGGAGGGGGGTTGTACGGTTAGGTTTTGATACATCTAGGTAAGTGGTATTACAATTTGTCAAATGAAATTTGGGGTACAGTAATGGCAGAAACTGTCAGATACCTTTTGGAGTTAGCAGGGTGAAAGTATCAGTCCTATAAAGTTATAGGGCATGAGGTTAAGTTTAAGGTGTGTAACATCTCATCATAGTACAAAGCAAACACCTACAACTATCACAGTTCTTTTGTTGTGCAGTCTTTGAATAAAATCCAATGCACACACTAAAAAAAAAAAATCTTCCAACCCCACACACATTTGTCCCCACTGCAAACTGGCACTGCAATTACCACCATCTAGTGAAATCTTCTGCTGAAATGCCACCCCACACATCTGCAGCCTGACCACTATCATACATCAGCCCAGAAAAAGGGTGAGTGTGTTACCTTCAAATGCCTTTTGGGCTCTCTCTGCATCATCTTGATTTTTGTCTGGATGCACCAATATTGACAACTGCAAGAAAAAGGATCTTGCTATCAAGATCATTGTAAAAGATGAAGAATATTTCAGAGATTTTTGTGAGAGGAGGGAAATGGTCTCAGACAGAAGGAATCACAATGGATCACATTCCCTTGTATATGGAGAAATCAGCTGACATGTAGAAGTATGCATCAGTGAAAGCTTATAAATCAAATCCTTGTAATAAATAGGTTGTCTGAAGAAAGCTGCAGCTTGGGATGTGCAGAACAATACAAATAGCCTTCAGCTGCAGTGCCTAGGACTGATATGAAGTCCTTGGTAACCCAAGTTTTGTATCCTATGTCTCAAGAAACAAACTTACAAAAATTATCCTCAACCAAAGGTTACTTTTTACTCAACATCTCCCAAGAAGTTCTCTAGTATCCCTAAGGCTGTTCAAATACCAAACTATTTAAAGAGTGGGTACTTTTTTCCATAGGCTCCTTTACCGGAAGTACCAGAACTCCTTCCGGTGCTCACTCTCCAGCAGAGACAGAACATTGATTAATACCATCTTTAGGGCAATATAAATGGGCTGGAAATCACATGTCCTTCACCTTCC
The DNA here is from genome assembly GCA_013396975.1 of Bucco capensis. Classification (NCBI taxonomy): domain Eukaryota; kingdom Metazoa; phylum Chordata; class Aves; order Piciformes; family Bucconidae; genus Bucco; species Bucco capensis. Next base: position 42,387 of record VWZO01000700.1, on the reverse strand, counting down.
TCTTCCAGAGAAACAGAAAGTTCTTTCAATCTTTCCTCATATGACAGGTTTTTTTTCAGACCCCTTATTTTTGCTGTTGCCGTACGGACTCTAGTTTACTGGCATCTTTCCAAGCATAATAGTCAAAGCCAGTCATAGTACATCAACTGAAACTGCATCAGTGCCAAAGAAGGCAAAATAATTACTTCCTGAACTCTACAGATGGCACTTCCTAGTTCACATGAAAAAGGGTTGCCTCCAGTCCTAAACAGCAGCATAATTCTGATTTACTCTGTGATTTGCTACAGCTAATGTCTTTTTCCTTATGTTGGCTGTTTCACATGCTGTATTTAAGTGCTTGACTTCTTCAACACACAATTCTGTGCTCTTTTTTCAGTTCATCGCATTAACTTCAAAATATTTCCCTGTGGTATTGTATCAGCCTAAAGCTAAGACAGTCCCAGTTTATTGATTCACAGAACTGAGAAGTCAGCAACAGACTAAAAAGTTACCCTCCCACTTCCCATGTATAGAAGTAGCCCATATGCCATCATCAACTCGGCAGGCATATTCCTCTGTCAGCCAACACAGCTCCTGTCTAAAGACAGTTCTTGGTGTTTAACCGCTACCTCAGGTGGGAGGCTACAGCCCTTGAAACATTGTGTTTCTTTGCTGAGTACTCTCAGTGAACTCAAACTTCTCCTGTAGATCTGTCTGCAGAGTAAGTCTGGCTAATGCTTTCTGTGTTGCATAGGGCAGGGCTGCTGCTGTTACAGGTAATCCAGTCACCAAAAATGACCATGGAAATTATTAAAAAAACTTCACAGAAAATACATTTCTGGATCCAAGCCCATATATTCTGAGGAAAATACCTTTTTTCTGTCCTTAATTTATGATTAATTTTGATGTTCTCTTTGAACTGAAGTTCAACAAGCTGATTATACATGGGAATGTTAGTTTGTAATGGGTCCATCACACACTTTACATGCAAAGAATCATACCACACATGGACCAGGGACACTTCTGCAGCTCTCCTCTTGTTCATACAAAGATTGTTCTATGCATTTCTTCCCAAAATAGCTACTCCTCTACCCAGATACTGCTTTGCCATTTTTCTTGCTCCCAAGCACAGCTGCATAATCTCTACTGAGCTTCCAATTTCCTTCCAGAAGCTTTAAGTGCAAAAGCGAAATACCTGCCGGAATCTTTTCTTTATCTCTTCATCTGTTGCTTCAGGATCCATCTGCAGTACCTAAAAGAGACCATGAGAGCAGAGCAAGTTTGATGATACTCCCCATGTTTCAGATTCCTGGCAGCAAGTTCTAAACATTCAGGTTCACTGGCATATAGACACACTAGAAAGCTCTCCTTATTAGAGAGCTGCTTCAGGACATGAATTTTCACCTAGTAAAACAGAAACATGAAACACCATGCCAGATTACTCTGGTAATGCCACTGTCCTTTACACACTCAAGTCTCATGTAGACAGTTGCCATCCCCAAACAGCCACAATTGGCCTAAACTTCCAACCAGTCCTGTAGCAATGCTTACTTGGGCAGAAATGGAAGCACATGGTGGCTTTGGGATACTGTCAGATCATTCATAACTCAGAACTTTGGGCAGGAAACCTAATACTTTGTAGGAATTTATTCATTTTATCATTTTAAAAGAAGACAGGAGAGTTTTACTGCTTGGTTTTCATGAAGGAGTCCACTTGTCTACTGATCTTCAAGGATGTGGCAGACATTAGGAGATCTTTTGTAAATTACTTTCCTGAACAGAACTCCTAAGCAACAAGTGAGCATACTCAATGTAGACAAATAATGGTCTGACACTAAGAATCTGTAAATAAAACATTCTTTCACAGGAAAGCTACAGTCTACTCTAAATAGCTTTTCTAATTTACTGTCCAAGTCAAGTACTACAGTCTACACAGAACTGAGCATTGTCAAGGTGAATCTGCCAACTGATCTGGCTGACCAGCCCTAAACTGGGACTACAAAAAGCACTTGAGGTTTTAAGAAGGCAGATGAAGATGACATCAGGAAGGAATACACATGAGAAAAACCCGTTTCAGATGAGCACCAGACTGTTTTATTTACTGTCTTTAGGCCTTCATACTCATTAAGACTTTATAACTGACTGCAACTGGAATCAGACTCTGTAAACTGCAAGTGAATTACCTGTTTTCCAGTGACTCCTCAAAGATTTCTCACTGGTGTGAGCAGTGAGTGTCCTCTCATTCTGTGCACTATGCAAGTTCAGTAGGATGAACATCCAAAAAAGTCACAGTTAAAAATGTCAAGTCAGGAGTGCTCAGAACAGAACCTGACAAGCATGCCACCTGTAGCTGTCACATTCTCATTCAGCAAACACTTAGCTGAAAAATGCTGTGGCACAAGGGAAATGTGTAAAGAGAATATAGTTTACACATGCCATAAAACACTGGAAAAGAGAGTAAGCACATATATATCATCCTTCTGTCAATCTTCTGTGCAGCAATCAACACCTAGAGATTTTTCTTCTCTCTTTATGTTTGGTCTTTTCACTGAAGTAAACACCCAGGAAATCTGGAAGCTGGTATACCAAGCCTGAAGGGAGGATAAAACGTTCAAACTAACCTCAAAAGGGTTCAAGTTGAAATAGGAAGATCCAGGTCGGGTCAGCCTGTCAATTTGGTTTTTTGATGTTAAAACAGAGTCTCGTTTTTCAATTTGCTTTACCTGAAGATCAACAGAGACCTAAATTAACTGACCATCACAACATGCTTACCTGTTTCCCCATGTAATTACTACACCAGTCATCATCATCCCATACAAGTCACAGTATCTTTTCCTCATCCCAACTCCATAGTTATTTCAGTCAAGCACAAGCAAAGGACATTTTTTAGCCTTTTTTTTTTTTACACTATGACAGGATTTAAAAGATTACATTTTAACCATAAAAAAATCTAGAAAGCATTTCTGCTTGTCTCTCCTATGGCTTAGTGCTACAGCTTTGGGGTTTCCCCTCAAAACATGTCATCATGATTGCTTGGAAACCTACCACATACTGCTTTTAACCCACTGTTGGAGGGACAGTCCATTAAATGATACTGGTACAAATATACAAGTCCACTTCATTCTGGCCACAGGTCATTTAATTTAGTTTGATTTACTTTTTGTTCTTTACAGCGTTAAGCCAAACCAAATCATGCATTTACATCTAACATTCACCTTTATTTAAAGTAATAAACACCCACCGAACAGGCACTACCTTTCTGCGGGTAGGCTCAGGTAAAGATATCCAGGCAGTGCACAAAGTTAGAGAGACCAGCACAGACTGAGGGAAAAGAGGTCTCACACACTTTCGCAGATGACAGTTTGTCCACAAAAATGCCAAGCAGTGGGGCACAATGGCGGGATACGATCAGATACCGCAGAGTGCACAGCTCCCCTGGGTTTATCCGAGGGAGAGAGATAGGAGCTTAACGCTTGGCTCCTTCCCCTAGCCACAACACGGGCTTTCCGGAGTCGGAAGACGCCGCGAGCCGGCGGCAACGAGTCCCGGGAACACCCGCTCTCCCTGGGCCAAACACGAACCCGCCGGCACCTGCCGCTCGCCCTCCTGCTCAACACCACCTGTAGCTTCATCCACCCTGATCGCCCGCCTGCCAGCGGCCCAGGACAGCCCCGGGAAAAGCCAGGTCCAGGCTCAGGGCCCGGCGGATTCTCCTCAGGGCGACCCGGCCCGGCCAGGCGCCGTACAGCCTGCCAGGCCCCGGCGCTGGGAGGAGAGGCCGCCGGCGGGCAGAACCCCAGGGGCGAGGCGGAATCTCCCACCGCCTCACAGACGCCGGTACCTCGTTGTAGAAGGTGAGGAACGCCTCCTCGGCGGCGCCCCCCGCCCCGGGCTCCCCTGCCGCCGCCATCGCCAGTACCACGTGACGCTGTGCGCGCCCACGTGAGCAAGGCCCTGAGGCCGGCGGGGCGGGTGGTGCCCTCGGCACGTGACCGCCGCGCATCGCATCAGGCCCCGCCCCCTCGACGTCCCTCATCCCCTTCCCTCAGTGCCTGCCGCCCTGCGGCCGGAGCCCGGATATGGGTCCTGAGGGGCGGGACAGGATTATCTAGCTCTCCCCTCTCTTCTCCCCTAAGGCCGGGAATCGCGTCCCGGGGCAGGGGAAAAAGGAGGCGGGAGACCGCGGGTCCTGGGCCCTATATGAGGCCCCCAGCTTTCACAGCCGCCCAGGGTGGAGACGGGTGGATGTGGAAGGGAAGGCTGGGCATGCGCGGTCCGTGACGTAATGGGCTGGGTGTGTCTCGTCCCCGTAGCGCTCCAAGGGCAGCGCAGCCATGGCGGCTGTGACGGTGGCGGCAGCTCGGGGAGGTTTGCGTGGGGCCCTCCTGGTGCAGCAGCAGCGCTGGAGCTCAGGCTCGGGCGCTGACCAGGTAGGTGCGCCGTCCATAGATAGAGGCTTCCGTCTTTCTTTCCCGCCCTCCCTTCCTCTCTCCCTCCGTTCTTTTCTCTCCACCTTCACCGCCGTCTCTTCCCGCAGCTGGGTGAGCTGGGGAAAGGCGCCGGGAAGGGCGGTGGCGGCGGCGGCGCCATCCGTGAGGCCGGGGGCGCCTTCGGGAAGAAGCAGGCGGCCGAGGAGGAGCGGTACTTCAGGTGAGCGGGGGTGCGGCGGGGCTTGCGGCCCGCGCTGATGGCCTCCGCCCTGAGGGTCTGCACAAGGCTCTTTCTCCACCCCGCAGGGTAACCACCACAGGGCCCAGCAAGGTGGCCTAGTGAGCCTTTGCCAGCCTCGCTTGCAGCCAAACCCTCATCTCTGCGCCGGCTCCCGAGCCCCGCACCCAAGGGTTGCGGCCGCCCCCGCGTGTGCGGATGCTGCACCTTGTGCCGTGATTTCTTGCAGGGAGAAAGAAAGGGAGCAGCTCGCTGCCTTACGAAAACACCACGAGGAAGAGATTGATCACCACCAGAAAGAAATAGAGCGTCTGCAGAAAGAAATTGAGCGTCATAAGTATAAGATCAAGAAGCTCAAAGATGATCACTAAGCTGATGCTGTTGTTGAATGTGCACGGCCATTAGTGACTGAGGTGTAAAGCTGCATTGAAGACTGTATGCTTTGGCCAACATAATCCAAATTTCCAGTTATACTGTGGTTTGCAACAATGTCAAATAAACAACTTGATCTCTCTTTTCTGCTCAGTAACTGTTTAATGAAAAAACCCTCACTATCTGATTTTAAACTTCATTGCTCTTCCAAATAAGACTATTCTCTTGAGTAAGCAGTCCTGTACAGAACTTACTTTCTTTAGATGTATTTAAAAGAAATGATCATTTGTACTTGGTGTGATAACTTTACAGTCGAAGCTGCAAGAAAAAGTGGGGGCAAAAAGGTAACTGTATAGAGACCTGCTTGTGCAGAAGTAAGTTTGTCTCAAGAACTCTAGTATAGGAGGGAGAGAGGCTTTCCACTGAACTAGCGGAGTATCTATAAAAAATAAGGCGCTTTTGTTACACATAGTGCCAAAAACTGGGAGAAATGTACTATATAAGTGAGATTCTAAGAATCTGATTTCATTTGTGGTGGTGCAAGTTTCTGGAGCAAGACAGCTGAGACTTAAGCCATGGATCTTATTTTCTGCAAGACTTCAGTTGCCCAGTGGTGGCTTTTCTCTGTCTCTAGTTCCTTACCTATGTTCCTTTCCAAAGAAGGAGGGATTAAGATAATTTTATGCAGGTTAAGTCACTTCTGCAGTTTTAATGTAAGAAATCCATCATAAAACATATGACAAGTGATTTACTGAAATTTTGTGTCTTTATTGTGTTAAGCCCCAAGGAGATGTGAGGTAGTAAGAGTGGGCAGGTCAGAAAAGAGCTTTTCCTTCCACACATGTGCTGTCATGTCAATAAACCTGCTTCAACAGGCTTAGTTTCTACCACTGGTAAAAGCCACCCCACCTCACTGAAGTGTTGCAGTGGAGGTGGGCTGGGGAGTAAGTGGCTGGAGTTGCCCTGTCTAGAATACTAGGATTAGCCTCAGAGCCTTTGATGTACAAAGTGTGAAGGTGTCACAGTTCTCCTGTGTTAATGAGTACTTCCCCAGCCAGCTTCTCCTCTTGGACCACTCCCTTTCACCCAAGGAACAGTGCAGCTAGTGGTACCTCGTCTGCAGGGTAAATGGCAATGCTATTGCTATAATGAAGAGCCCCTGTCCTTAAAAACCATCTTGTTTAATGAACATGTATTCTGTGTGATAGGCTGTGCAGTATGTCATTGCCTTACTTTGCTCAGTCTGTGGGAGATGGTGTTGCAGTGAATTGTGCAGAGGATGTTTGTAGAGCTGTCTCTAGGGTTCATTTTTTTAGTTGGGGCTGATTAACCTTAGCCAAAACTATTAATATCCCCACCTCCCTGGGAATATGAAACCTTGTGGGAAGAACTGTGTCATGAAAAGCAATAGGTTATTGACCTGCTTAGTTTTTACCCATTTAAAAATCCAAGTTGTTACCCATTTAAAAGTCTTTTTCCTGTTGTATCAGCCTTTTCGCTTCTCACAAAAGCTGTAATGTCACTTGTGATGTGCCTATTAAAGACCAATTTCTTGGCATCACAGCTACTGTGGCTATGGAATAGCTGAAATAAATAACTAGGACAACTTTATATTCTGAAGGGAACAGATGAGCTTTGTGATGGACTCTGCACTTTTGTGCACCACAAAAAGCTTAACTATGCCAGGTAAGCTCAGCTGCAGAACTTCTGTCCAAATGTCTGTAAGGAGGAGGGGATTTGCTAATGTTGTGATTTGGACCACTCTTATCTTACAAACCCTTTGAAGGCCTCTGGAATAGGTGGTCTAATTGTAATAGGACAAGGGGAAATGGCTATAAACTTAAGGAGGGGAAATTTAGATTGGAGATTAGAAGGAAGTTCTTTACCCAGAGGGTGGTTAGACACTGGCACAGGTTGCCCAGAGAGGTTGTGGATGCCCTGGCAGTGTTCAAGGCCAGGCTGGATGTGGCCCTGGGCAACCTGGTCTAGTGATTGGCATCCCTGCCCATGGCGGGGGGGTTGGAACTAGATGATCTTTAAGGTCCCTTCCAACCTGGCCATTCTATGATTCTATGAATTCACATGTGTGATACAGGATCTTGCTGCAGAGCTCACCAGTGCTCACTGAAGCATGTCTCTCTTTCCTCAGGTTTCAACTTTGCACGTTTCAGGGTGACTTCTATACTGGTAGATGTATTGGATCTTTGTGTGTTTTTGTGACTCTTCTCATTTTCTTGGAAAGGAATATCTAGTTAATTCACCACTTTGCAGTCAGCCTGAACTTCTGTCAGGTTTTGGACAATGACAGGCAGCAGGCTGGGGAGAGAAGTCCCTTTCAGCAGTGGTTTGACTGGTAGACAACTATTATAAAGTCATGCCAACAGACTATGGCTGCTGGAGAAGCTGAATGTATTAATGCTGCTATGTAAAGTGGGTGGCTTCCTCCTCTTCTCCTCCCTTTCACTGTATTGGGTGTGTTGGACTGCTGTGACAGTCATTCAGCCTGTTATCTCACCATCTTGTATTTTTGTTCTGAGCCCATTTAATCCTGTGCTAGGTTAGCCCACTGGCTAATGGCTGGTGGAGTCCAAAAGTACCAAGATCACCACCAAGCAAATGTGAGTAGTACTGAGGAGAGAGGTGTGTGTATGTACGTGTGGTGGTCTCCTCCCTGTGCAGAAAATCTTGCTGTCAAAGGCTGATGTCCGAAAAGAGGAGACAGAGGAGTCCTGGAAAAACTAAAAAAAGCTTTATTCAAATAAAGGGAAAGTCCACTGGGCGTATCCCTGTGGTGTCTCAAATTTGCTGGAGGGTGTAGCCTCCCTTTTATCCTAACTTCCCAGCCACAGATAATCCCTCTCCTTTTCCCCATTGGTCCAGGTACTCAGAAGGTACAGACTTCCTGATCCACCTACTACATCCATGTGCCCCCTCCCCTAAAGTGCCTTGTAGGTCTCATTATTTCTACTTTATACCTCCCCTGGGTGGAGAAATTAATATTCATAAGTTGATTAAGCAAGTGCACTGATGTGCTAAGTTGAAAAGTTCATCTATTTGGCAAGCATCCTTTCCAGGGTCAAAACGTTAGTCAATTTGGTCCATTTGTCTATCAAAAGTTTCTTTTCTTGATGTGTAGGCATCAAGCTAGGAGAATTTACTAGTTTTAATTGAGAGGGCCTGTCCTCTATAATAAAGTCTATTCATTATTTGAACTAACACGAAGTTTCTTTGTCTTTACAACTACAGGAACATCTTATCAGGCCCTTACCAGGCCTGTTGAGTTGCTTGGATGCCCATGATGGCCTTTCATCATCAAAGTTACACACTTGCAAGGCCTACAAGACACGTGGTTTGTTATCTACAAGGTCTTTCTCACTCGTTATGACCACATAATCAGTCAAGCTGAGACACTTGGCTGCCCACTATGGCCATGTTGTCTATTAGGCTACATTTTTGTGAGGCCTACCAAGGCATCTCGCAAGGACAACTGCAGATACTTCCTACCCTAAGTTATACAGAAGTCTTATTATTCTATTAAGACTACTTCTCATCCTGTATTGATTAGTTTCTACCCCAAGTAATAGAACTGCTACAGGAACAGCTTCTCATCCATACCTGAGTCTCACTGTTTTTGCAAAGACAGTCTCTTATTCCTCTCATCCCATCTCTTCATATTACCTTTGCTAAATTAGAAGGTCTCTGTTTTTATCCAGCTGGCATAGTAATTGATTTTGCAACCATCCTCCTACCAGTGAGTCCGCTTGGCTGTGAAACTTATTGGCCTTTGGTAGTATCTCTTAAGTTTGTCCTCATGATGAGGTTTCTCTATCTACCCACTGATTGCCTCTTCCAGGGAGTCCCAATAACATAAATCTCCCGGAAACCAGTCTGCTTTAGTTTAATGCAAATGAAACTCTGGCCGTTCCTAGTTAAAAGGCTCTGTTTCATTTCCTTGAAATGCAAATATCTCTGCTTAGCAAAAGACCTTTCTCCTAGACTTGTGAAATTACAAGCACCTCAACCACCCCACTTCTTGTACCAACACTTTACCAGGAGCAGTTCTGTGAGCAACTGAACTACTACAAGAGCTCCCAGCATCCCGTTTGTGGTCACAGCACCCCATTCTTTTCTTGTGCTCTTTCTAGTGCTCACTAGAGCTTTTATACACAGATTCAGTTGTAGAATGTCTTTCTGTTTTCCCTGGCATTAGTAAGAAGAATGGGTTTGTGTAGTGTCTGATCAGTAGCAAAGGTGGCTCAAGGTAAATATTTGAGAGGAACTTACGCTTTTTGGCAAGAGAGATGTTAAATCATCTTGTTTTGTATAGTTTCATCATCAGTTGATGAACACTTCAGGAATTTTTTTTTTCCTATTGGGTAAGTTACCAAAGGACAGAGATGTATGTTGCTGGTTGCCACTTCTTATACCCATCACAGGTGAGCATACTGGATCTGCTTTACTAAGGCTCACAGTGGTTGTGAAAGATGTGTGAGTTACAGATGGACCTCTTACCAAAAGCATTTCAGCTACAAGAAGGCAGAGGTGATTTAAGATTATTGCATTTGATCTGACGGACATTTCTCCAACAGGGTGTAGTACACTGGAGTGCACTGCAATACCATAGGGCTTCTGACAAATGATGTGAGCATTTATGTGACTAGGAGCAAGCAGTTTGTTAGCCATTCAGTTATACACATTCAGTGCCAGTAGATGGAGAGATGCCAGTTGCAGACAACAGCCACTTTAGTGCCTGTGGTTTTCTGTAGAACTCCAGTTCAGAGCAGGACTGCTGAGGCATAAAACAGGATTACACCTCAGACCTGTCATGATCACTGCAGGGTTGAGGAGGTAGAGCTGCCTAGAGACCTTCCTAGAACTCCTCTTCAGTCCAGTGAGACCTGGAGGACAGGGTTCAGCTATATTTTGGAAATCAGTAGTTACAAACCACCAGCTGTTTTCAGGCAACTCCAGTGCAGAGCAACCAAAACTCGAAGCTGATGTTTGAGGCTAGTAAGGGTGCAAAGATGGTGCTTAACAGGCCATAGAGGAGCTTATTGGTCTGGGTTTCCTCCCTGCCAGCACTGGTGCACCCTGATTATTTGATTGTTCCTCAGATTCGGACTGATCCCATTCACATCACACTAACTCTCAACAGCCATCTACAGCACAGTCTCATGAAGAAAAAGCTTCACTTCTTGGAATGCCCTTTACATTTTAATGAGATGCACATCCTTCCTTACCACCAGATCCTCTATTCATGTCTTGGTCCTGGAGATCATGATCCAACACTGCTTGTCCACTGCAGAAGCAAGAAAAGTTTTTTCAGCTAAACTTTTTACAGCTAAAACTGAGCTGGCGATTATTGCTACAGCAAACAGAAGTGTCTTCCCAAGGCGCTTATTTTGTGCTGCATTGTACACAAGCAGGGTGGAAATTGCCAAGAGTCCTTGGCTGAGGGTTGGGGACAGAAGTGATGAGAGGAAAGCAAGCTGGTTTTAGTGCAAGATGCCCAGGTTGCCCAGTCTGATTTCTTTGGGCCATTTTCTGACACTAGTCCTCCCTACCCCAGAGCAGACAAGGGGAATGAGGTAGGACCAATACAAAGCGTATGCTTATGTTTTCCCAAAATCAGATATACCGGCTCAATACAAGGCACAATAAACATCTGTGCAAAAAATAACATAGTAATAGCAGCAGCACAGCCTCTGGAGACTGCATTTTTGCCGAGCACTTCCCTGCTGTAGAGGGGTGAAACACACTAGGGGCTTTCAGGAAGTTGGTCACTGAAAAATAAAGCCTGCAGATTTTTGTTAAGACACATCTCCTCCTGTGGAAGCCTGAGTTTCAGCAAACACATGAGAATTGCTGCATGAAGACCACCACATTATCCACAATAACTGTACTGATAATTGGTCAGAATAGTCTGATGCAATGGAAAATGTCATATTCCATAGACACGTTAACAGCTCACACACAAAGCTACAGCAGAATTAACTCTGTCACCTTGCCACTGATGTGGAAACAAAGGCGTTTCAGTGCAAATTTGGAAGATGAGTGGCAGACTAATGAGAACAGGCAGAGCCTCAGCAGAAGTTGACCTCTAGCCACTAAGACAACAGGTCACAGGCTATAATACATACAGCTGATGAAAAGCCTGATCCCTTCATCTCCCTTGCTCTGTCTGCTAAAGAATATGCTCACCTTTCTCGGGGTGCTGAAGGAATCAGACAAGCAAAGGCAACCTCACTGCCAGGAGCCATGGTTTCACCTCCCCACTTCATTATCAGCTGATGACTGCAGGGACACCATAACCTTCTGCATGTTCATGAGGCAGCAAGACTTGTCGCCTGCTCTCCCAGGTTGACGCAAGCCAGTTCTCTGCAGCAGAGATTAACCTTGTCCTTCCTTCCAAGATGGTTTTTGTTCTGCTTGTCCTTCCTTCCAAGATGGTTTTTGTTCTGCTTTGCCCTGGAACAGGACTAAATCTGGTCTTGTTTGAATCTGTTCAGTTCCAACCAGAAAGAGCTGTAACTAGTATCATTCTAGAATTTTCTAGCAAAAAAATAAAATTGAAAAATCCAGCAAAAAAATTGGAATTACTCTTTGTCCCAGAGCATCTAGGACCTCCTTTCAGGCTCAGCTTGCTCTCTTACACTGGAATAACCCTGCTACCTGCATGCTATATCTTGTTCCTGGCTAGGGGTGTTCAATGTTCAGATTATTTTGGACTGAGGCTACTGTTTAGAGCAAAGCAGCTGCCAAAGTACACACAGAAGCTAGTGTGGGAGTAGCTGCAGACATCCTGGAGTGATGGAATCTAGTCTGTAAGCCAAAGAGCTGAGGTCTACAGCCAGCCTGGAGCTCTGCCACCATCATAATAAATGGCAATATAATAGAAGATAACTCACTCTGATGTCCTGCTGCTTTCTGTTGACTGTTGTCAAGAACCCAGAGAACAGCAGCAGGGAAGACTCTTCTTATAGAAAGAAAAGATGCTAAACCCCCAAATACGGAGAGCAAGAATATCCAAAAGTAAAAATGAAAGGAAAGGACAATCTTCAACTGGGAACAAAAGCAGCATAATTCACTCAGAACTAACAACCTCTTCCCAGGTGGCATAGGAAGACAACTGCAAATGTACTGAAGGACACAGATGTGCCTTCATGTCAGAGTTCAGTCAGGCCCATTATACATAAGGTACATGCAAGCTATAGCACTCAGCAGACAATTTTCCGACGATTTTTCTCCTTCTACCAAGGGTTCTGTATGTATGGCTAGGCTTCGCGAAC
>VWZO01000700.1:7305-26138 GCA_013396975.1 Bucco capensis | reverse complement strand
GGGCCGGCCGCGCGCGGAAGCTGGCGCCGGGGGCGGGCCCTGCGGCCTAGCGCGGGGGGAGGGCGGCTCGGCGCCGCGGGACGGCGTGGCCCGGCACGGGCCTTGTGTGGGGAGGGCGGCCTGACCGCGGCCTGAGGCTGTCACCGCTGTCCCCAGCCCGGCGGATTAGGTTTGCATGTGGTGGGGAGCTGGGACGTGCTCCTTTCGCAGTGCTGCTGGGAGGGGTAATGGTGGTGCGTCTGCGGCGCTGAGAGTCGGGTCACTTATCGATCCTGTCCTGGTGCTGCCGCGCTGTAATACCGTAACCGTGCAGGCGTCCTGGTAGGCAGCGGCGGCAGCTGCTGTCCGACCTGCGCTGCATTATGCCAGTAGGGAATAAAGAAAGATTTCAGTAGAACACGCACTGCTGTTGCAGCGCTCTCTGAAATCTTGTGTATCCTGATATTCTGATAGAGTTGGTTCTAGGGAGGGAAAACTGTGCTGCATCTACTTGCAGCGTTCAGGTTCGTTAATACTTAGTTTGAGAGAGTAGCACTTGTTAAATGCTCCGAAGGAGAAATTCTCCAGGATTTTATTGCGAAGACATTGTTTTTTGTAAGTGATCTTTTAGTACAAGACTTTACCAGATATTCCAGAATTTTGCTTAAGTATGTCATTTTCTACTATTATTTTTAAAGTAAGGCTCTTTTTATTGAGTCTTAGTGGCCTTGTTACCTGTCAGTTTTTGAACGTGGCTAACTATGTACTTAAGTTATGTTGGACTACTATTTTTGAAAAAGTTGCTTGGCTTCCCTTTCCCCTGTATACTACATGAAAGGTTCCCACCAGTGGTTTGTGCTGTAAGGGATGTTAATACTAATGAAACTGGGTTTTTTTTTGTTTTGGTTTTTTTTTTGAGGTTACACTTCTAACACAGAATTTTTTGTGTGTCTTCTAGAAGTAAAGGTAACCCATCTAGACTTAAGTATCTTGCAGTGTAATTTTTTTTTTTTAACTTGTGCGAACTGTGGTGTTTGCGAAGTAGCAGAGTCTGCTGAATAATTTTGGATCCTAGATACTGTATTTCCCGTGAGTACTTCGTATCATTACCTCTCAGTTTATCTGTCTAGGTGTGAAACACTGTTGGAATAATATTTGAGCCTTCTCCTAACACCCAATTTACTTATCTTTTCAAAAAAGGCAATATTCCCTGCTTTCTTAGGCAAGGATCTGGAAAAAATCTTTGAGGATAAATTAGTTGGAAGGAAGCTAATTTTTGTTGAAGTGTTGCTTTGAACTAAAGTGTCATAAATATAACCAGGTGAACTACGAATTGCTAACCCCAGTTAGAAACAAGCATGTGTAGGCTTTATAGTTCAGGTTAGCAAAATGTAGTAGCCGCTGATGCAGTCAGTGTTGTGTTCGTTGCACTGATGGGCCGTTAATAGTTTGTGGTAAAGTCATCTCTCAGTGATGCTTGCGTTGATACTGAAGCATAGTTTTATGTGTGGGCTGTGTTAGTCTCTTCTTTAGCATCGTGATGGAAGTTCTCAGAGTTTTTAATTCCATGGAAATATGAAGTAGGGAAGGCTGAGAATTCTGTATGCTTTGTGGTAAAGCTAGTCTGTCACTGAAATGCTGGTATGGAAACCTGTCTAATGTGTAAAGGACTTCAGCGTGTGATAACTTTGAAACAAGACTTCTTATAATTCATGCTAATAAACACTTATTATAGCATAATTAAACCATTAAAATGTACTTTCTGTGATTGAAGAAGCTGTGGTACAAAAGCAATGGCTATAATGTCCTCCTGTAAAAAATAAAGGGATGTGCCAGTAATATTTTTGAACCAATGAGGCTTCAATAAATCCCCAGTTCAGTCTTCCAGTGTGAGTTCTTATGTTTCTCTCACTCCTGTGCTTCTCATCTTCCAGTTTTGATGAGAACCTTCTTGAAGTCTTAAGGCTTAATTGTAGGTCTATGCTTGATTTCTTGTGGTTCCTTAAAATAAAACACCTAAACCAAACAATAAAAAAAAAACCCCAAACTTCCCTTCAATGCCATGCTTTTAAGCTTGACACATATAGTATCTTGAATAGAAGGAATAGTAACACGAACAAATTAAATTACTTTGGTGCAGAGTTTTTATGTGTGAATTAGTTATGCTTCCTGTGCACCTGAGCCAAATAAATTTAGTTCCTGCATGAACTTCTACTCCATAGTAGAAGGCTGAAAACAGTAGTGATGTTTAATCACTATGAAGTTGGTTATGGTAGTTTGAGATATTGTCCCTTTGCCAGAAATTGCCATTCCTGGTCATGTAAGCTGTTACTAGACATGTTTTGAGTTAACTAGACTGAATTTATAACTAACTGGATGGAGTTATGCTTAGTCTGTGGGTGCTAACCTCTGTTAAGAGGCGTGGTATAAAATACAGGGAATAGTAATGTCATGGCTGTTTAACTAGTGATTGTTGGATTGAGACTGAGATCAAGTTTCTGTTTTCAAGGTGCCATACACTATCAGGCCCCGGTGTGTGTTGTTTTCTTTTTTCCCCTTATGGCTCAAACAGTAATTTTCCTTTGAGTTATTAAACATTAAAAAGAAGGTTGTTTCTAGGTAACTTAGAAGCACCTGTAGTTTTAACTGCCTACTTGTCATATGATGAGAACTTTAAAAAGAGGCTAATCTGCAAATTACTTTTTTGAGATGCAACAATTGTAGGTGAAAGATAGTGGATGGCTAAAAACATGTTTTATATCAGGAAAATATTCAAACTCCACACTGCTTTTACCAAGAAACAAGACAATCCTCCCTTTCCCTGTATACACAGCTCTGAGGTGGTGAAGCAAGGTAACCTTTCAGAGAGCAGTGGAAATTTTCCTTGCCTATGTAAAATTGTTGCCAGTGTTTATTTATTACGGCTGCTTTGTATGCTGTTTTAAGTCATCCATTTCTGCATGTTTTAAAAACAAATACATATCCCACACACAAATATACATAATCCTTTACTTGCAGTCCAGTCTTGAGTGTGTGTGGGTGGACTTCTCTGTGGCCTGGGCTATCATAGGCTGAGTCACGTGGACATACTCCATATGCAAAAATAGTATCACTCCTCTTTTTCTTTAATATGATTTTAATAATTTTTAGAGGAGAACAAAAATGTTAATAACTAGATTTTATCAGTAAGGAAAACACATCATTTTAAGAAGTATTTCACTTTGATAGGTACATCTAGCTCAAGTAATCTAGAGGGATAGCTAAATGATCTTTTTCAGCTGTAACTTTCACCCACATCTCTCTGCTGAACTCAGAGTGCACATTCAGTATTGTAAGAGATGTAATTTTGCTTGTTGGTGATCATCTGGGAAGAAAAGTCTACATAATCTCATATTTCAGGTCAAACTTGCAAAGCCAGCTCTAAGTGGCTATTACTGTAACTGTGAAAAGAAATCTGTTTCTTCTGGATGCTGTAAGGAACTGAATATTTTGACAGCTATGTAATTACAAAATTTCCCCGAGTAATTTTCTTTAAGAAAGTCTTTTAAATTACATTTCTGTGACAGGAAAGAGCTGATATTTGAACACCTAAACTGAACTTTTGTGGCTGGTGAACATGCATATTACAAGTTAGTTCTTTATGAGGATACTAGTTCTTAACCAAAAATACACAGCTTGTGAATTAAAATGCTGAGACTTAATTTACGATGTCTAAAAAACTACTTAAAAAAGCATTTGATCTGCTGTGGTGCTGTGTAGTAATCTGATACTTAGGGGTTAGATATTGCTCCAGACACTGGTGTATGCTTGTGATGAAGGTAGGTATCTTTTTGTGCTGTTATGCTGCAAATCTTTTCTGTCAGAAGTTTGAGTTACTGAATTGGAGATGAGGTGTTTCTGGCTGGACACAGAATAGTGGTCAACCTTTAGTTCAGTTATAGGCAACACTGAGGACAGTCCCAAACTTTTGGGTATGTGACATTTTGAAAGCTTATCTGAGTTCACTGGAAGAAAAAAACAAAACAAAAAACAAAACACAAGTCCAGGACCATCACCGTAATTCACTGAGGTATAGAAGGTGCTTGTAATTGTTTCAAGAAACTTCTCTGTATTTAGATGTTGGCTTAGCCTCATGATTCTTGGTAGTGATTTTTTTTATGTACAGAGAAGGCAATGTATGTGTAAGTAACTGGTTTTATAAGGCAGTAAAAAGGTGAATGCAAAAATCAACCTCTCTATATATTTTTCTTGTGTATATCATTCTAAGCATTTTTAAGAAGGGTGATTGAGAATGATACTGTACTCAAAGCATTTTCAGTTTAACTAAACTCCATTTGCCCTGCACTGTTTCAAATTTTGGATCTTGTAGAGGCTATCTAGAAAATAGACATCTAGCTGACTTTTGTCTTCTGTGTTTTTGTAGCCTATAGAAAATTCATGTTCAGTTGGTGGTTTGAGAGTTAGTACCTGTAATAATAGGTAAGCATTACTGTAGTCTTCAGGTAACATGTTTTTTTTCTTCTTTGATTAAGCTATAGTCATGGTTGCTTAAGCTATAGTCGTGGTTGCTTTTAAGTAAACTGAATTGGTTAGAAAGCAATTTCTCTTCATCAAGTGACAGAATATGTGTATATGTATATAAATGCCATGTAGCTACGTAAAACTTCCTTTCTTTTCCTCACTAATTGCGTAAAGAGAAGCATGACAGAGAAGCAATGTGAGGCTGCATTACATATCTCCAAAACTCCTTTTCAAGTCAAGACAGCTTTAGTATAATCATTACTTTTCTACCTGAAGAAAATGATTTTTTTTTCTTCCCCATTGCTCAACTTGCAAATCTTTGTAGGATTTCTTCCCAGAAGTTCATGAGCTGTAGTCTAGAGGGGATGGGGGTACAAGTGACTATTAGAGGTGTGGTTATGTGTGGAGATTCTTTTTGCAGCATAGTAAATAGCTTGAGGCTTCAGCGTTGGTGGTTTTGTTTTGTTTTTAAAAAACCCTGTTCTCAAATCATCTTCATACTCATATTCCAGTTCTTAGTTGCATTGTTCTGACCATGCTGCATATGTCTATCTGGTTATCATTTCCCTGCTGATCATCAACTTCTTCCCTGTCTTCTAAAGCCTGAGGCTCAATTCATTTCTGAACTTAACAGCCGATCATCCTAATATTCTCTGCTGGGTAGTTGAATTGTCTCTTATCAACCTTTTTATTTGAGAGTACTAAATTAGAGCTGGCTGGCTAATTGAGAAATTGAAACTGTTTTTAATGAATTGGGCAAAGCTCACTGGAATTGTCTGAGAAGACAGTTGTGCATTTCTCAGTGCACGTTTGGAATCAGCTTAATTCTGAAAGCAAGTCTTTTTATTAATATAAGAACTAAAGATGCTGCAGTCATGACTTCCTTTTAAACCACTAAGTTATATATTGTAAAAAAACTAGATGTGATTTGTAGTGCTCTTATTTGAGTAAAACTGAAAGCGCGGAAACAGTTCAGTTGCAGCTTCAAATTACGTGCATTAAAGTGCAATTTTTCTTTCTGTCCTTACTGAGTTCTGACAGTGTCATGAGAAAGTGCTTGGCTAGTCTTATGCAGTATGTTGGGTTTGAAGGAAGACATGGCAACAAGCCGAGAAAGTGAAAATTAGCAAAGAAGTATTGATGGTTTTATACATTAAGCTACCCTGCAGGGCTGTGTGTTCACTACATTTTAAACAATTGGTTTAAAAGTAGGGGAATGGGAAATGGAAATAGGACTAGGTCTTCTGATGCTTTGTTGAAAGATGTTATTATCGTATCCCCGTACATTCTAGCTGCTATGGTAACCAGTTAACTTACTGAAAATTAGCAGATAAAGTTTAGACATCGTTATGTACATGAAGTACATTTTAAAAAAATTATGTAAATTCTTCCATGTACATTTTCCACAGTATTAAGGCTTGTACTTTCTTTTGAAACTTAGATCAGCTGCATCTAAAAAGTATTAAATAAAACTTTTGATACAGGTCATTTGCAGCATGTATACAAATTAGTTTAGATAAATCATGCATTGTCCTACAAACTAGTTATTTCTGGCTTATTGTAATATAGCTCCTGAATTTTTTCCAGCAGCATAATAAAATGGCTAATCAGGTGAATGGTAATGCGGTACAGTTAAAAGAAGAGGAAGAACCAATGGATACTTCCAGTGTAACTCACACAGAGCACTACAAGACACTGATAGAGGCAGGCCTCCCACAGAAGGTGGCAGAGAGACTTGATGAAATATTTCAGACAGGTATAATATGCATTTCTTGTTTCTGACTGGTTATGAAAGTGAGGGCATACCATTTTCAAATTTTTATAGATTAAGGTTTAAAAATTCATTGTTTTTGATCTGTGTAGCTCTGAATGTTTTGCTACTTTGACTTCCCTAAAGGCAAATTGGGTTTGACATTGACTAATTACTTGACACATCGTTAGTGTTGTATGTAATATCTTAGTTGCTTCAGGGCCCAGAGTACTAGTTTCTTAGACATTGTCAAATAAACATGTATGTTTGAGCATACTAAACTGTACTTTTTTTTTTTCTTCAATCCGAATCATCATTTTGCTTTTACTTTTCTACTGTCAACTCCTCACAGTGGTTCTTAAACAGTGAAAGGCTGGATAGGTGACTTAGTGAGGGAAGCAACTAGCTTGTCTTGCCTGGGACTACATTTGAATTGAGTCTGCTAGTGGATTTTTTTGTTCTCTCTAGTTCTGGAGTGGACAGTTTAATCCATGTTGGTTATTACACTGAAATACTCAGTTTGACACTAATTGCTTTTCAACAAAGTTGAGGACTAAGCTATCTAGCAAAGCGAGTAATACCTTGCTAGTAGCAAGTGTCTGCAACTTCTAGAAAGGTTTCTTTATATACAAAGGTTTTTCTATTTTGTTTTTGTATCCCCCTTATTATTTTGTCCTGTAGACAGAGGCTTTCTTTTCCTTTTTAGAGTGTGTTCTGTGAACAGATTTATAAGAAGCAGTAGAACTGCTATATGTGCTGATCTTGAATGCCTTTGTGGCAATATGACAGTTTTTGTTGAAAAGAGTCAAAATTCCACTGATCAAGTGAATGCAGTTCAAAAACAATACCTTACCAATCTTCAGTATGATACTCGGGCTCATGTGGGTGACGTCTTTTGGAAGTCATTCACAGTGAGCTTTCATCAAGCTTTTATTGGCTTTAGACATATACTTTCTAACTGTGGGTCACAATAATGTACACTTGATGGTTTGAGACAAGATGTAAATGCCTGGGCAGAGGAACTTGTGGGGCTCTAACATGGGTTGCAGTTAGGTTGTGTTATGAGGAATTCTCAAAGGATTTAAAAGCTTTTCAGCCCAGAACCTGACTACCTAGTGTAGTTCCACTGCATGAGTAAATTGAAACCTTTTATTCACATGTCCTTTATGCCACTGAAGAGGTTTGCATTGTGCAGGGGCTTGTCAGTGAAGCACACTACTTTTGACACGTGAGCTAAATTTGGAGTTGAATGTAGGGATTTTTAATCTGCTGAGGTCTTGTATGAAAGATAGAGGTGCCTTCCAATATGCAGGATCACTTCTGAAATGTAGTCCTTGGGCTTGGCACTACTGTGCATTTTTGAAATCAAGTAGCAATTAAATAATCTGTGTATTTCAGAGATCAAGCCGTTGCAAAGTCTGTGGAGTTCTTCGTATCTGTCTGAAACTTTGCTGTGTAGTTTAAAAAGTGCAAATCTTAAAGTCCATACTTCTCATGCTCCACAGCTTGCACAAGTGCATTAAAAAAGGGAAGAAATAACCTGTAAAGATCCTTAAAAAGAAAAAGTGCTTCAGAACTGGTCCAATGTTTCTTGGGGGAGTCTGTACCTGTAAAATTAATATCAGCTTTTTTGGGTACATAGCAGGGCTTGAAATAATACCTTTTTGAATTCTGGCTCTTGGAACTGCTCTTGGAGCAACAAAATGCCTGAAAAAATTAAAAATATTGTAGACACATAGGAAGCCCACTGATTTTTGCTTTTTGAAGTTGGAGGAAAGAGTGAACAAACCATTTTACTTCTTAATATTTTATGGGGTAGAGTTTCGTGTTTGATCATCAGGTATCTCCTTTTTTACATACAATAGGATATCTGTAATTACTCTAGAACAGCTCCATTGCAGACAATGAGGTGTTAAACTTAAGACAAATGAAGAAAATCCAAATTCTTAGAAGTGACCCAGAATTCATTGTTTCAAACCCTGGTGTCAAATACTGCTTTTATGCAGCACATTGGATTCCTGAATGTTAGAAAACTGTTACATGGGATATAATCTTGCACATCAGTTAGTGCTTAGGTATATACATTTTAATTTAACTTTTTCTTTGTTGTACTCATGTTCTTTCATATACTTGTGTAGGAATATGTAATTATATTAAATGTATAATTCTGTTGCTATGGAACGTAGCTTCTTTAAAAGCAAACTACATAGTTCTTATTTTATATGAAGTTCAATAGAAATCTGTAACTTCTTTATCTTTAACTTTTAGGGTTGGTAGCTTATGTCGATCTTGATGAAAGAGCAATTGATGCTCTTAGGGAATTTAATGAAGAAGGAGCCCTCTCTGTATTACAGCAGTTTAAGGAAAGTGACCTGTCGCATGTACAGGTAAGGTGAGAGCTCCAGGACTGTGAGCACATAAGTATAAATAGTGTTTTGACACTATTGGCAGGAGAATTGTAACTTAGAAAGTCATTGATGTTACTGTATTTTTATATTTCATATCACAAGCCTGTTAAAAATTGCTTTAAATTGTGTAGGTATTTGAATGCAAAACAAAAGCTCCCATACAATTAAAATGAGTGTGCAATTGAGAAAATAAGGTAAAAATACTGTCTGGAATCTGATGACTTTTTCAGTCTGACACGTTTGTTCAATTAATTGTTATATTTTTCTAAAGGATTCTTTTGAGATTTTGTTTATTGCTTTGGCTTCATATAGTGGTCTCAATGTGGAGTGTAAGATTCAGTGGATTCCCAGGGCTTGTCATACACATGCTTGAATTATTTTATAAATTGTATCTACAGAACAAAAGTGCATTTTTATGTGGAGTTATGAAGACCTACAGGCAAAGAGAGAAACAAGGCAGCAAAGTACAGGAATCAACAAAGGGACCAGATGAAGCAAAGATTAAGGTAACATTTGGAAAAATACTAAATTTTTTGATTATGCAGACTGAAGCAAGTTTGGATGTACTTAAAAAGTGTCAGTACTACCTGGATAAATGTATTTATGCTTGGGTTTGAAGAAATCTATGCGTGATAGAGATGCAAAAGAGTGCTTGTTTAAAATGCAGATTATCCTGATTACGTAATTGCCAAAATGCATGAACTTAACCTTATGTGAGGTCTGTGAAAGCACTGATATGTATTTAAGAATGATCTTAGTTGTCCTTTTATATTAAAGCTTCTACACACTGATGAAATTACTTTGAGACTAATTGGATGTTTCAACATATTACTAGTATATCAAGGAATTTTTCTCTTGTGCACAAGGAATGAAAAGAATTGCCCGGTGTCCTGGAGTTCTTGGAGTACTACATATGAAATGGAAGGGAGAAGAAAAACTAGTTCTTTCTTGTGACCTTGTAATATATGAAAAATGTTGCTGTTTGTGGTGACGGTTTTTTAAACTCCCAAAATAACAGCTTTTTGGTAGATTCTGTCTGTCTCTATACACATTGTTACCAAATGTGTAAAGGAGCGGATAAGGAAATGCTTATCTTGGGACACTTTTGTTCTTTATGTTTTAACCTACTATCTTTCCCCCCCCCCGTAACTAATGTGATAATTTTTTTTCAGGCTTTGCTAGAGAGGACTGGTTACACTTTGGATGTAACTACAGGACAGAGGAAATATGGGGGCCCTCCTCCAGATACTGTATATTCTGGTGCTCAGCCTGGTATTGGAACAGAGGTTAGTATATACAGACTAATCTGATTGTTATTTTGTATGTTTATGCAAACTGATAAATAAGAAATACTTGAAAACATATTACAAGTGGAAGTTTGAAGTATTGTAGAGGAAACCATTCTTCTCTGTGTACGTTACTTGGTCTTTCTTACTCTNAAGTGTGGGGAGTGATACCCATGTTCCTATAATCCTTGTATGGGTAGGATGAGCTCATTAGCCTTCTGGCAGTCCTCCTAGGAGAGGGACAACTCTGATTCCAAACCTGGGCAGATGGAGCTCGTTTAGCCCTGTAAGGCCTTCCATCAAAGAGGTTAAACTTCCATCCAAAGGACCTCTCTGCCAGCGTCCAAGCTTGCTAGGCCCTGGCAGATGACCCTTAGGACTAAAGGGTGGGTCCAGCTCTGCGCATGCTGTGTCTCACCTAAAAAAAATCCATTGCACAGGCTCGAGGGTGCTATCCGCTATCCTCTTTTTATCAGTGTGCTTGTAAAAGGCGCTGATGAGGAGCATGGGTGGAGCCCTCCCTGGATCTTCGTTCGCGAAGCCTAGCCACAACAACCAACTTTGTGGTCTTGCCATGGTGATTATGTGATAGTAGAAAGTTTTATTTAGTTGCACCCTGTATCACTGATATTTGGAAACACTTCTTTATGGAGACTGTGGTCAAACACTGGAGCAGTCTCCTGTAGAGAGGTGGTCGATGCCCCAAGCCTGTCAATGTTAAGAGACATTTTAATAATGTGCTTTAACTTGATCAGGCAGTTGGATCAGATGGTTTTTGTAGGTCCCTTCCAATAGAAATAATTAATGACTGAAAATATTTTAAGTCACTATCAGTGATAGCTTCTTCAGGAAGTCACAGGAAAGCCAGAATGTTGGCTGTGTTTTAATACTAGTAAGAGTATGTTTTTATACTTGAAAGTTTCCTGAGGCTTGCTAGAATGGGTAACTTGAAAACTCCCTTAAGTTATGAACAAAAATGCTTCTGCTGTGAATCAGCATTAGGGACTGTAGCAAACCCCAGCCAACTAGATAGAGAAACCATAGCATACCAAATTAATATATTGCTGGTATTTTATAGGATTACTGCTTCAGACATGCTGCTTAGTTTGATTGGCTGAGATGCTGATCACCTTGCTGAAACTGGTGTGCGCTTTATTAAATTTAGTCTTTAGCTCTTCGTGTTGAATTCTGAGGCACAGTAATTGGCAACTTAAACATGATCCTATGATTTGGTAGACTAGGTAGAGCATGTTGGAATACAAGTGACTGGGAGATTTTGTGGCACATTTTTTCCAGAATGAGGTGGGTGGTTTATGTTGGGTGTTGTGTTGGGTTTTTTTGTCTTTCTTTAAGCTTTTAAGAACCACTGCTCTTTTGTCCTCAACAATTCTGCTTTTATAGAAGTGTAAATGCCGCTTTTGTAATATTGTGGGTAAAATCATGAAAAAACACAAGATGTATCCCTTTGGATTAGAGCAATGAATCTTTTGTGTTTGAAACTTAAATAATATCGGAGCTCTCATAGCTTGTGCCAGCTCAGATATGTTGATGCCAGAGTTGTCAGTGATGTCATTAATGGCAAATTTCAAGAAGATACATACTAGCTAGAATTCCTCCTTCCCCATAGCTTTAACTGTAAACTGTAGCTTTAACTGTCTTTCAATAGATACTTGAACATTATGCAGTAAAACTGAAGTATTGATAAGTAATTCTGCTGATATTCAGCATATTGAACACTCACAAATTGTCACAGTGAACATCTTGCTGAAAGGATTATGTGGGTGAAGCAGTCCAGTGTGTTTTTTCAAATGAGTGGGCTTTAATAGCAGCTGAACCTTTTTGGAATGTGATTCTGTAATAAAGATGAAGTAGTTACAACTTTGTAGAAGCTTGGAGGAGAAAGTAATTGCAATAGGATTTGATGTTAAACTCGAGTATTTGTTTTATTTAAGGACTTTCTGTTGTGTAAAACATTTCGCTTATAGTGAGGTCACAGGATATTGGTACTTGAGACATTTGTGAGAGTATTTACTGGATGAGAATGAAAGCAATTATTTGGATGTTTCCTTCCCTCCTTATATTGGCTTTGTTATTGGTATCTGCAAACATTGGTAACTGCTTATCCTCAAGGGGCTTGTACAGTACTCTTGTTTTGCTAAAAATTTTTTTCTCTACCTTTTCTTACCTCCTGTTAAGCCAGCTGTTTTTCTTAAAGTTAGATGGTCAGAAGAGTTTTGAGGATATTTTTATGTATATATATATAAAATTTTTTTTTCTTCTGAAAGACAAAGTATAGTCAGTAAGTGTATTTGGAAATTCAAGGTCGTGACTGAACCTGTGCATCTTGCACAGGTAAGCTGTGAGCAAACTTCAGTTTGGTTACAAAAATGCTTTCCTTGCTCATGTATTCTGCAAGGTTTTGGTCCCTAGCAGGTTGCTTTGTAGTTTATTCTAAACTCTTTGAACACTCTAGGTCACGCTGTTGTGACTAGTCTTTGACAGAGGAGGCCTTTTGGAGATTGTCGTATAAGCTACCAAATTAGATTTAAGAAAATGGTCAACTTCTTGAATGTCTGTCTTTATAGATTAGTTTTGCATCCTTTGAGATGCTGAAGCTCTTGTGTATACTGTCAAGAAGATGCTTTAGAAGTGTCACAATAAGGATGATTTCTAAAGAGAATATTATATTCCATGAAGAAGAATAAATTCTTTGTTGGGAGGAAATAATTAGAATGGGTCCTTGAACTGAAAGATAGTAACTTATTATATGCATAAATTTTCAAGCTTTGCTCAAGTGTTCTTGCTCTTTACTAATTGTAGTTTATCATTCTACTGACATGTATATACAGGCAATGCTGAAAAAAATCTTAAAATTCTACATAGCAATTTCAGTAACTTTGGAAATTAAAAGCAGAAAAAGACAAGGAAAGCAAATGTTAGAAATGTCATTAAATTCGGTTACAGTAAGGAGGAGTTTAAGTGTATAAGGACCAAAAGGAATTTTAGTCATAAGTCGACCGATACTCAGGGGTGATGTGGCTTTCACCAAACAAGGCACGCATTTGGTGTTTCAGTTGGATAATACTGGATGGTAAACCCACTTTTGTATCTCTAATGTCTGTTTGTGGGTGATACCTAATGAGATTGAGATGTATTTGCTAAACAAGTTAAAATACATATTTTTCACTCCTGATCTTCAGTCTGCTGAGGAGCTTTTAGTTGTTGATCCTTCAGTTTTCCTAAATTTATTATTTATGCATATAGTTTTGGGGTTTTTTGTTTTGATTTGGTATTGTTTTTTCTTTAGAGGGGGGTAAAAAAAATCTGAAATGCCTATAGCCTGTCCAGACTAATGTTACAACAAAAATTCAGGAGGCAACTGATGTGGTACTTGATTTCCATCCTTCCCCTTTTTGGTGTAAATGAATATAATATCATTTAAGACATGATTTGAAAAACAGGAGGCTTCACTGGTAACTCTAAAATACCAGCCGTTTACCCTGATATTAATAGGAATAGGGGAAAAGCACTTCTCAAAGTTAGTGCAGTGCAGCTAGCATGAAAAAAGTAATCAACTTGAGTCTGTACTGATAGCTGGATTGGTTTCAGTTTTATTTGAGGGTTCTCCAGACTCCTGCAGTTTTGAGAGACTTCTATTTTGGTGTTTTTCAGTGATGTGAAATAAACGTGAAACTTCTTTAAATAGATTATTTTCTCATAATGTTCTAAGATGATGTGCCAGCTTAGATATCTGTATAACATTCTAGACTGTATAAAATGGAGGAATTACTACATGCCCTTTTCAGAGCTGAAGTTTATTGGGTAAATATATGGTAAATGTCATCTTTGAATGTTGTTATCAAAGTGCAAAATTAATTTTAGCTCTGAGTGGTAAGTTGTAGTGCATCTACTCCTCCAGGTGCATGGTCAGAATTTGTAACAAAAAGAGAAGGGTTGTGAGGCTAACTTGCAGTCTGAAAAAAGGTTGTTACTGGAGATTTTGGAGCAATTTACACTGGTTTTGTCTGTAATAAATTGAATGGGAAGACTCAGATACTGTAATAACTGAAGAAGCAG
Source organism: Bucco capensis (assembly GCA_013396975.1). Classification (NCBI taxonomy): domain Eukaryota; kingdom Metazoa; phylum Chordata; class Aves; order Piciformes; family Bucconidae; genus Bucco; species Bucco capensis. Next base: position 12,117 of record VWZO01000700.1, on the reverse strand, counting down.
TGAATTTTTTTCCGCTTTTTTTTTTTTTAAGAAGATTGTAGATTTGGATGAGGTGGTGTTGTCATGCAGCCTACGTTAATTAGCACTTAATTTTGGTCTTCGGGGGAAAAAAATGACTGCAAAGCACATGAAGAGCATAGAGGTTTTGAAGAAGCTCTTGCAGTGTTTGCCATGAACACAGAAGCAGCTTGGGTTGTTGAAATAAGTGAAGGATGCATCATCTAGAGTGCAGAACTGGATTGCACCCATTGTGACATTGCAGCCTAGCTTGCTGTGTGAAAGAAATGCAGTTAAGGCTTGAAACACTGATTCAGGCAGATTTCTGGGTCAGGCTCTTGCCTGTTAATGTGACAGCCTTCAATAATGCTCTGTAAAGTTGTTCAGAAAACTGAAATTCAGTTGTTTCCTAGTTAAGACTTTCCATAATTAATATGCTAAAAAAGTAGTAAGAAGTAAATTGGAGTACCTTGTATGGGTTCTTTAGGAAACAAAACTGGAAAAAAGTATGTGGTAATGGTCAGTGATTACAACAGAGGCCCAGAAGTGATGCAGTTGCATCCTATGTAGACAAGTTCTCTTGAATTGTTTCACTGATAATGCCAGTTTCCAAAGTTTTTACACGGTACTCTTGTTGAGCAACCAACTTTATTCAAGCTTACCAACATACCTCTAAAAAGTTACTGGATATGTTTCTTCTGACCCTTGCAAGATGTTCACCTGGTATTTGTCATATCTAGTATTGACCTTGTGGTTCATTAACATTACCTTTACAGGCTCAGAGCAAATTCAGTTAGATGTGAATTGCTCCCACAGAGTTATCTAGTCCTTCTGTTACAAGTGGAAGTTTCGTCTAGAGCATAGGTCAGATATGAATGTAGTCAAATGAAATTCTTAATTCTGTTTCTCATATTAGCTCCTAGAGTATATTACTTGCACTGTAGTAGAAGTCTTGTGGAATTGTCGGTGTTCTAAAGCTTGCTGAAGAGACTGCAAAGAAAGGAGGAAATAGAAGCTTCAGGATGGTAAATCTTTGGTAAATAGCTGGAAAAGGAGACTTTATTTGTATTTGGGTTAGGGTTTTTTCCTTAAGTCTTTTGCTGTGTCATTTTCAGTTTCTGCTGGGAAGGGTGGCATCTAAAATAATGACTGTTATGTGGACTTATATTTGACTGACTTGATAACAGTTACAGTTTTTAGTGTTCCATTGACAGCTTCACTGCCTTAGTAGCAACTTGGAATTCTTCTGCCTTTTCACGATGGCATCAGTTTTTTGTCTTTAAAAACTTCACATATGTTTTGGAATTAGCTTTTTGGTGAGCTGGTCAGGTGAGGGGGAAGCCTCTTGGCTCTACCTTTAAATTTTCACTCAGTATGATAAATTGACTCCTTTTTTTCCCCCAGTAGCAAATAAATCCTAGTCAATTGGCATTCACACTGAACTGAGAGAGGCTAAGCTAAGTGAGAGAAATGTTCTGGAAACTTGAGTTTCAGGAATATCAGTATAGCATGAAGAAGCATCTAAAGGTTCTAACTTTCCTTTGGAGGACAATAATTTGTGTTCCACACTTCTAAAATCAGAGTCATCAAGATCTCTTCATGGGTTTTTTAGTATCAGTGGTTACATGGGCGTTACCTACCAAGCCTTCTATATGACTGTGTCAAGGCCTTGCCTAATGGAAAAGGTTGACTCCTCCTAGCTTTTTTTACTTCAAAAAAATACCTGAAGTTAAAATAAGTAGAATTTGATCTTAATGGGTATTTGGAATGTTTTGCTTGTATTGGCAATTCAGATATTTTGAGAATTCAGAGGAGAGCTGCAGTGATTAAACAATTGTGGGGGATGAGGTTTCTAGGGAGACCTCAGCTGTAGAGATTAAACTCCATAACAAAACTCTACAGTAGTTTATTGTCATCACTCTGTGTAAGGTATAAAAACATGGGGAATCCAGATTTTCTCAGACAAATATTAAAACATTCTGTTGGTGGATGCTGGAACAAATACAGACTAGAAATAAGATTAGAGTGTACATTAAAAGTGGAAAATGTGCATCAGGCAATTGAATGATTTTTTTTTGTAGATTTTTTTCTCTATCTCTGTAGCTTTCTGATGAAGATTGAATTACAGAGTGATTTGAAAATATTGCAAGAGCAAGGAAGCACCTGTCCTGCTTTAAATATAGGATACCCTACTAGATAGTGTGTAAGGTCCTTGTTTAATTGCCAAAATTCTAACCAGGTAAGAACCATTTGCTTTTTCAGTAGTGAAAATTTACAGACTTCTTCAATATGAATTATAAAGCCAGATTTTCCATATGTAAAACCGAGTACTAACAGCACGAGGTTTAGAAGGCTTAGTAGGACATACAGTAATGTTGGCTGCTGTGAAGGTTGCAGTGATGGCTCTAGTGTTTCTGCTGTGATGGTTTATGCTGCAATGTATTTCCTTTCCCAGGAACTTTCAAGTGTAAAAAGTAAGCTTGGAGTTCTGAAAAATCTGAAAATGCCCTCTTCCTTTTTAGGTTTTTGTTGGTAAAATTCCTCGAGACTTGTACGAAGATGAATTGGTACCGCTCTTTGAGAAGGCTGGTCCAATTTGGGATCTACGCCTCATGATGGATCCTCTTTCTGGTCAAAACAGAGGTTATGCTTTCATTACCTTTTGTAGTAAAGATGCAGCACAAGAAGCAGTCAAACTGGTGAGTAACTTGTAAGATTGGACAAGGTAATGTAAACAGCAAGCATGTTGGTAATCTCTTAGTGTAATCTGAAGCGTTTCATTAAAGCATCTATTAACAGACTCAAAATTTTATTTTCTTAATATAATATACATAATGGTCTACTTTTAGGACTGCAGTCTGCTGTAGCCTACTGTGCTCTGCTAGAGTACTTAGGTGTTTATAGTAAGAACTTACATGATTATAACTGGAAGAATACACTCTTTAAGCTTCACTATGTTTGGGTTTTCTCACGCTTCCTACTATAAAGAGCTATCTAGAGACGGTTTGCTTTGCTGCTGCTGTGGAGGTCTCTGAGTTGGTGCTCTTTATGGTTCACAGTGGCTTTTAGTTCTTGCCAATGGCAGTCATGCAGTCAGCTTGCTACATGGAAACCTGATTTGGCCTGCATCTAGATGGTTCGGCAAAGGGCACAGAGCAATTCGAGAGAGCAGTCTGATGGAGGCCCTGGTTCATTTGGCCTTGCTTTTGCCTGAGAGGAGAAAGTAGAGGAGGAAGAAGAATTAGGCAGATCAGCATGTGTCTCAGAAGGTTTTGGATATGACTGTGAAATACTGCTTGTACTTTGAAGCAAAAGGTGAAATGCTTTATCTCAGTTGCCTTAGCAGAATTCAGCAGATCCTGTGTGAAGTCATCCAGGACTGGGAATTGCATGTCCCTGCTTATAGTGTATTTCCTTTCTAGAACCTACTTGGGCATTTCCCAAAGGAGATGTACAAATTGTTTTTGCAATTGATTGCTTCTGAGTTTGTGTTTAAAGATAGTGAATATAAGTCACTGTCATAGATTCATAGAATGGCCAGGTTGGAAGGGACCTTAGAGATCATCTAGTTCCAGCCCACCCGCCATGGGCAGGGATGCCAATCACTAGACCAGGTTGCCCAGGGCCACATCCAGCCTGGCCTTGAACACTGCCAGGGATGGGGCAGCCACAACCTCTCTGGGCAACCTGTGCCAGTGCCTAACCACCTTCCAGGTAAAGAACTTCCTCCTAATCTCCGATCTACATTTCCCCTCCTTAAGCTTCTCCCTCCTTAAGCCATTCTCCCTTGTCCTATTACAATCTGAGCACCTACAAAGTTTCTCCCCTTCTATCTTATAATCCCCCTTTAGGTACCAGAAAACTGCTATAAGATCATAGAATCATAGAACAATCCGAGTTAGAAGGGGCCCACAAGGATCATCAAGTCCAACTCCCATTAGGCACAGGACAAAAACCCTAAGATCACACGAGGTGACTAAGGGCATTGTCCAAGCGTCTCTTTAACTCCACAAGATTTGGAGCCATGACCACTTCCCTGGGGAGCCTGTTCCAATGCTCCACCACCCTCTGGGTGAAAAACTTTTTTCTAACATTCAGCCTGAATTTCTCCCGGGATAGCTTCATACCATTCCCCCGTGTCCTGTCACTGTCCACTAAAGAGAAGAGTTCAGCCCCCACTCCTCCCTCTCTGGTGAGGAGGTTATAAACTGCAATGAGTCTTCTCTTCTCCAGACTGAACAGGCCAAGTGAATTCAGCCTTTCTTCATATGACTTTCCCTCCAAACCCTTAACCATCTTTGTTGCCCTCCTCTGGACGCTCTCCAGCAACTTCATGTCTCTCTTGTATTGTGGAGCCCAGAACTGCACACAGTACTCCAGGTTAAGGCTGCACCAGTGCCGAGTAGAGCAGGACTATCACTTCTCTCACTAGGCTAGAGATGGAGTGCTTGACGTATCCCAGGATATGGTTGGCTCTCTTGGCTGCTGAGGCACACTGTTGACTCATCTTCATTTCACTATTTATTATTACTCCCAGATCTCTCTCAGCTGTGCTGCACTCCAGTCTAACATTCCCCAGCAAGTACATGGTTTTTGGGTTTCCCCTCCCCAAATGTAAAACCCAGCACTTACTCTTGTTAAATTTCATTTGATTCGTGGCTGCCCAGACCTCTAATCTGTCCAAATCTCTCTGCAGAGCGTCACATCCTCCAATGGAGTCCACAGCACCCCCCAAATTAGTATCATCTGCAAACTTACTTACTAAACCTTCAAGTCCTACATCTAAGTCATTTATAAAGATATTAAACAGCACTG
>VWZO01000699.1:143250-155228 GCA_013396975.1 Bucco capensis | reverse complement strand
CCAACTTGGTGTCATCCTCAAATTTACTGATAATCCATGCACAATGCCAAAATGAGGGTTTAAATGGTCTAATATGAAATTGTGAAGTGTAATGAATGATCTAATAACATCATGGGCAGCAGTACAGATGGCTCACCATGTTGGTGCTGGGAATGGGTGAGCAATGCCAGTATCATCCTGGGTGCCAGCACAGTGTACTACTAAAAACCTCTAGTCCAAGAGCATCAAAGTTATCACTAACCTCCCAGCTGCAGAGGAAAAAGCCTCCTTGATTTATAGCCACTGCTATATGGTTTAGAACAGGAGAGATGCAAGCTTGGCTCTTCTCTGGGAGTCATATGCTGCCCTAAAATCATATGAAGCAAAGCAGAGCTTCCATTACTGTTGAAAAATGAAATCTTTCTAAGGAGATGGGAAAACTAGCAATGAACTCTGAACTACTGGGCTGGGCACTAGTTCAACCCTAAAAAGGGAATAGCATTTGGGTACTTCACTACCTTTAGTCTGACTGAAGTTGTCTTTGAAGGAATTAAGTCCCAAATGATGACTACACATGTTCTGAAGCTTCTGAGATTTGCAATGCTTAGAGACTGATGGAATGAGAACAAAAAACCCCAACCAAAACCAACAGAAAAATGCTACATTGAAGTCTCTGCTCTGGTTAACCATGCAGTCCTGCAATGCAGCAGAACTTGTGCCTTGGGGAGTAGGGAGGAGTGGAGATTGGTCACAGATGCAAAGCTGTGAAGATTTCCTGAGTCAGGACTGTCACCAACATAAATGTCTGTTAAATTATCCCCTTGAAATCTGATGGGTAGCACTGTAGCTAAACCACAGAACTCAGGTAAGTCAGTTATTCTGTTACAAGAAGAGTGGTAGCAATGCTTTGGCTATCTCAGATCAGGTACTAACTTGTCTTTCAGGGAGAACTTGTTTTTTACCAAGTTTAAATGTATCATTTGTGATGGGAAAAAACTTTCCACAAACCTTGGGAGTATGCAGATGACCTCCCTGCATTTCCACCTGCATTGCAGATTGCCTAAACAAGCAAATAATTATTCTTATTTTAATATTTTATTCAGTAGTGCCTCTTCTGGTTTCATTAAAACAGGGAATTATCATAAAAAGCACGAAAACAAGGAAAAAACCCTCTGATTCCCCTTAAGTTCTGGACAAAACTGTCATTGATTTCAAGAGGAGAGAGATCTGATTTTTTTCTGCAGTGTTTATCTAAATCCTTCCAAAACACAGAGTATTAAATGTGGCACTAGGACACATCTAAGGCTATGAAAGAGCAATATTTTAGCTGCTGTTACTCTGAGCAAAGACACTTACAGCTTTGCTTCTGACACCTCTGCATGGTTTAAGGCTGAACTAAGGTGGATTTTGGTGATTCCCCGTTTGTGGGAGTAGGCTTCCCTGGCACAGCTATCACCTCCACTTTCATCTCCCCCACAGGCACAGTCTGACAATCCCTTGTGGTCTCCTGTGGCCCCTGGTGCCATAACTGTGCCCACAGCAGAGGGAGCATTAAACTCATTGCCCACGGGAAAGGGTGGGGAGTGAGACCCATGTTCCTAGAATCCTTGGATGGGTAGGATGAGCTCATTAGCCTTCTGGCAGTCATCCTAGGAGAAGGACAACTCTGATTCCAAACCCGGGCACATGGAGCTCGTTTAGCCCTGGAAGGCCTTCCAGCTAAGAGGTTAAACCTCTGTCCTAAGGACTTGGCTGCCAGTGTCCAAGCTTGCTAGGCCCTGGCAGATGAACCTTAGGACTAAAGGGTGGGTCCAGCTCTGCACATGCTGTGTCTCACCTAAAAAAATCCCTAGTGCAGGCTCGAGGGTGCTATCTGCTATCCTCTTTTTACCAGCGCGCTTGGAAAAGGCGCTGAGCAGGAGCATGGCTGGAGCCCTCCCTGGAGCTTCATTCGCCAAGCCTAGCCATACATCTGCCCCAGGAGTGTCCTCCTTGATGACTTTAAGTGGAATGAATGATTCCAACACCTTGCCACACAGATAGCTCAGACATTCCCCAGAGCAGTGAACCACAAGGTGAGTTTGCTTTCTCTTGGAAAAGCCACTTCCACCTTCAAAGCATTGCTGCTTGGTAGGGGCCTTGACTGGTTTGACCAGGATGGATAAGACACTCCTTGTACATCACTGTAGTTTGCAAGTTAACTCTTAGAAGAGGTACTTTAAGATAGTTTAAAGCTAGTATTTGACCTCCCTTCAAAGTAGTAACTGTTGTCTTTTAGCACACAAAGCCTTTGGAAGTCAGACAGCTTTTATCTTGGTGTCATGGCCAATGGTGAGATGTTGTCTCCACCTGACACGTGTAAAAAGCAGCAACAGGCTAGTGAAGAATTCTCCCTGAAGTCTAGTGATCTGTTACTCCTAACTGCACAGTGCCCTTCCTGTGTGATTGCTGGGATGTCATGGCAACAGCCATGCAGCTAGCCAACTAAAGGCACATTAAAGTGATGCTGTCAAGAGATGCATATGTCAGAAATAAAGGTATTACCTGTTTCACACACACACAAAAAGAATAAAATAAAATCCCCCAAATATTTTTAATTCTTTAATTCTTATTCTTAATTCTTAAAACTTATATTTACACTGGAAAAACATAAAGAAAGAAGCTATTCCATAATTACACAAACACAAAAGAAGCAGCTATGAAGAGTCTCTGCCTTCTTATGACCTGTGTGCACTGGATCATGAGTGGCTTTACCAGTGCATTTAACTGAATTAATCCATTATATTTAATTTGGTTGCTTTCCAGCCCTCACCCAGGAGCAGTAGATGACTCCTAGCTCTGATGCCAGCTTCCTTTACCTGGCCAAAGGGCACAGCAGTGCCACTGTGACACATTGGCAGTTATGCCCTGCTGGGTCTGCACTACACCAAATAATGAGACTTGTCAGTAGCTTCTCCAAGGCTGTGGTTTCATAGCAGCACTGGAGATGCTCTGGCTCTGTCTTCCTCTCTCCTCCCGCCTACCCCTCTCCAGCTGCATCCCTGCTTGTTCCTTGCACTGGCAGAGGTACTCCCTTGATCTCCCTGTTGTGTGAAGGAGCAGCACTGGCTGGGTTCCTTTTCTACCTGAACCTGGTCCCAATGCACAGCAAATGGGGATAGTATGTCACCTGGAATGGCATCCTTAAGTCAGGATGTGGTTCCACAAGTGCAAGGACAAGAAGGCCTCCAAAATAGGTATGGTTGGACTTGATGATCATAGAGGTCTCTTCCAACCTTAATGATTCTATGATTCTGTGAAGATGAAGCCTGATGCAGTTTAAGCTCTCTCAGCCATCTAACCTGTAAATGTGTGCCCCAGGGGTCAGTGCTGGGGCCAGGACTGTTCAATATATTCATCAATGATCTGGATGAAGGGGGAGAGTGTTCCCTCAGCAAGTTTACAGATGATCCCAAGCTTGGAGGAGTGGCTGGCACACCAGGAGCTGTGCTGCCATCCAGAGTGACCTGGACAGGCTAGAGACATGGGCAGGGAGAGACTGAATGCAATTTAACAAGGGTAAGTACTGCATCTGGGAAAGAACAACCCCATGGATCAGTACAGACTGGGAAGTGATCTGTTGGAGAACAGCCCTGGGGAAAAAGCTCTACGAGTGCTGGTGGCTAGGAGGATGCCCATGAGGCAGCAATGTGCCCTTGTGGCCAAGAGGCCAATGGCATCCTAGGATGCATTAAGAGGAGCGTGGCCAGCAGAGCCAGAGAGGTTCTTCTCCCCTCTCCTGTGCCCTGGGGAGGCCTCCCCTGGAATGCTGTGTCCAGTTGTGGGCCCCTCAGCTCCAGAAGGATAGGGAGCTGCTGGAGAGAGTCCAGCACAGGGCCAGCAAGATCCTGAAAGGAGTGGAGCATGTGCCCTAGGAGGACAGGCTGAGAGAGCTGGGTCTCTTCAGCCTGGACAAGAGGAGACTGAGAGGAGACCTCAGCAATGCTTAGAAATATGGGAAGGGTGAGTGTGAGGAGGAGAGAGCCAGGCTCTGCTCCATGGCATCCAATGGTAGGACAAGAGGGAATGGGAGCAAGTTGGAGCACAGGAGGTTTAGTATTAAGCTGAGGAGGAACTTGTTTGCAGTTCAGGTGCCAGAGCACTGGCCCAGGCTGCCCAGGAGGCTGTGGAGTCTCCTTGTCTGGAGCCATTGCAGAGCTGCCTGGACACATTGCTGTGTGAGCTGGTCTAGGTGATCCTGCTCTGGCAGGGGGGTTGCACTAGATGAGCTTTCTAGGTCCCTTCCAACCCCTGACATACTGTGATTCTGTGGTAATTGTATTATTCTCTTTGTGAAAGTGTTCCACTGCATCACTCTATTCCTTAAGAGAAGCATCCTTCTCTACCACGTCTCCAGCTTGTCCTCTCTTGTCATTGAAGTCACATGGAGGCAGGTATATAAGCAATGGTAGAGTCAAGCTGTGCAGAGTTTCCTGTCCTAGGGGACTCTGCTAGCACTTCGTGGCTCTTTTAGAGCCTCTTGTTGCTGCCTTAGCAGTGCAAAAAGCTCCTGCTGCACAAGGGAATCTACGCAACAGACCCTTACTAGCTTGTCACTCACATGGAGATAACCCTTTCCCAAAGTCACTGGAGTCAAACACTAAAACTAGACAGAAAAGAAGAGGAAATCAAAGCCTGGGTGGGTAACTCTTCCTGTACTATTCTTACATTCAGATGAACAAGGTGAAACAGTAAATCAGTGCCAGTATGTGTGGAGACCTGGAATGTGCTGCATCTTTCTCCAGTGATGTACGGTGGAGGGAATGGCTGATGAAAGTAATTATTTATAGCAAGCATAAAACTAGTTCTTGAGAGTTATACCAGTTTGATGGTGTCTTAAAGTGAGCTGAACTGTAGAGAGCAGCAGTTGTGTTTCAGATATCAAGAAAACCATCAGAGTAAAAACAGTGATCAAAATGAATGAACCTTCCAGAGATATAAGAACTACAGAGCTGTCAGCATCTTTTCCCCTCCAGCTCCAGCTGATCCCAAGGAAAAGAGCAGTGAATCAGAATCCACCACAACTAGGAAGCATGGTACAGTACCTGTAACACTTTCTACCTTGGTTTTATGACCTGTATCTGTGGATGTGTTTTAGTTTTGCTTATGCTGTTGCCAAAGTTCAGTGTGTAACACTCAGGCACACCAAGTGCCTTCACCTCTTCAGAACAGACACTGTTGGCTTTGTTGTGTCTCCATACTGGATGTGAATTCCTGCACTGGCTTCTTTTCCTCTCCAGCTGGATGAACAGGATTGCTCCAACATGTTTTAGTTATATTCTCTCCCAGTTACATCTACTCTTGCATTAAAGTTGCCTTAACTCGTGATGATTTTTTTCCAGCAGCAGTCTAAACTGCAATATTACAGTGATACAGCAGTATCACTTCAGGAATAGAACAGTGCAAGTTATGCCCCTGCAACAAAGTTCTTCTCCAGTCTCAGTTATAGCTCTTAGGATCACTTCAGTCCTTTCCTTTTGTGTCCCATGATCTTCTTCAAATGACCTCCACTGATGCTCCCTGCCTTCAGAAGCTTCAGACATCTGTGTCACTCTTTTATCAGACAACACAGATGCTGCATTTAATCCAAAAGGTGACTCAAGAAGCCTCTAGTGACTTCATATGACTTTCCAAGCACTAAATGTATTAGGCTCATCTGATGTAAGACACCAGACCTACAGCTTGCCTCTGATTCACAGCTGCTTTACAGCTTTGAAGCCTTAAATTAATCTCATCATGTATGGATGTGTGCAAGTCTGCAGGAGCCACAGCAACCTTAACCTTAGGTCTGGATTCTTCACAAGGAATCAGCCTGTGAGCTTCTCCATTAAGTCACTTTTACAGTAACTATAGCACCTGATCTCATTTTGTGGTAGCTTTTCTTTTCTTGGCTATGTGCTCTCCCAGCCCAGAAGGCTAACCATAGCATGGGCTGCATTAAAGAAGGTGATTCTCCTTCTCTTCTCCACTCTGGTGAGATCCCACCTGCAGTGCTGGGTCCAGCTCTGGAGTCCTCAGCACCAGACAGATATGCACCTGCTGCAGCAGGTCCTGAGGAGGCCACAGAAATGCTCCAAGGAATGGAACACTTCTCTTCTGAAGAAAGGCTGAGAGAGTTGGGGTTGTTCAGCCTGGAGAAGAGAAGGCTCTGGAGAGACACTTTTTGGCCTTTCAGTATTTAAATGGCAGGCACAGTCTGCAAATCCCTTGTGGTCTCCTGTGGCCCCTGGTGCCATAACTGTGCCCACAGCAGAGGGAGCATTAAACTCATTGCCCACGGGAAAGTTTGGGCAGTGATACCCATGTTCCTAGAATCCTTGGATGGGTAGCATGAGCTCATTAGCCTTCTGGCAGTCATCCTAGGAGAAGGACAACTCTGATTCCAAACCCGGGCAGATGGAGCTCGTTTAGCCCTGGAAGGCCTTCCAGCTAAGAGGTTAAACCTCCATCCTAAGGACTTGGCTGCCAGCGTCCAAGCTTGCTAGGCCCTGGCAGATGAACCTTAGGACTAAAGGGTGGGTCCAGCTCTGCACATGCTGCGTCTCACCTAAAATAAATCCATAGTGCAGGCTCGAGGGTGCTATCTGCTATCCTCTTTTTATCAGTGTGCTTGGAAAAGGCGCTGAGGAGGAGCATGGATGGAGCCCTCCCTGGAGCTTCGTTCGCCAAGCCTAGCCTTACATACATGCATACATTTAAATGGGGATTATGAGAAAGATGGAGAGAGTCTGTTTAGAGTAGATTTAGACTAGATATAAGGAAGAAATCTTTTACACTGAGGGTGGTGAAACACTGGCCCAGACTGCCCAGAGAGGTGCTGGATGCCTTATCCCTAGAACCATTCCAAGTCAGGTTGTTTGGGGCTCTGAGCTACCTGATTTAGCTGAAGATGTCCCTGCTCCTTGCAGGAGGGGTTGGGCTAGATGACCTTTAAAGGTCTTTTCTAATCCAAACTATTCTATCATATGGTAAATACAAGAAGGGATAAAAATGTCATACATCTGCAGAGAGTTCAAGCTGCTATTCTATTTCTAATAGCATCATTATAGTATTTTTGCATTAATCATGCCTTTAGTCACTTGGCAATGATGATCAGTTATTCATATGCTAACTTCTTTAACTGTGTTGTACAACATTAAGCATACATCTGCTTTTATATGGTTTATGATCTCATAACCCATTTCATCCTTATTTTTAGAAACAGGAAATTTAACAAACCAAACATTAGCAAAGCTGCAAGAGCTGCTTGATTGACAGTGGGACTTGGGAACCTTGAGTGCATCAGCTCATAACCCTTGTTGCTATCTGATTCCAGTTGTCCTTGGAATATTCTTCCCCTTTGCCTTGGATTGGGGCAGTGGGTCACCAGCTTGGAGCTCCCCACTGTGCTGGGATTTGTTATTACAATCCTGCTCTGAGACACTCTCTTTTCTTCCTTGTTAAAACTGGACTATAATGCACTATAGTGCAGGCTCCCACTGCAATTAATGTGCATATATGTACAAGGAGAGTGTGCCAGTGACCAGACTGAAGTCCAGCAGAGACAAAATGGCATGAAGTAAAAATATTCTGCCAATTTTTTAGACAGAAAAGTGTCCAGCATATACAAAATAGCATAAAGTAGAAGTATTCTCCCAATTTCTTAGACAGAAAGGTGCATGCTTGTATGTTACATAGAAAAATACACAGGATGCAAAGGGCAGACCACACCATTACCATCACCCTGTGAGCACCTCTGCAACCTTCCTTATGAGCTACCAAATTCTTGAACACTCTGCTGCCTGCTCCTACAGCAAGAAGATGAACTGAGAGAGCACTTTGCTGCAGGGTGACAGCCCCAGGTCCTCCCATGCCCTGCCAAGGATGCTGTGGCCTTGCTGCCTTGCCCCTTGCAGCTGGTGCCCCAACAGCACTCACCTCACTGGCTGCCTCCAACAAACCTGCTGCTTTACAGAGCAAATCCCTCAGGTTTTATAGTGGTTTTATATGAAACACTAGATGTCACTAGCATACTCCCAACACAGCCAGCACACACTGGCTGCACGATGCTTTCTCAGCTGCTACCCAAACTCAACAGGCTTTTGAAGTGCCTGCACCTTGCTGGCAGAGGCCCCACTAATCCTACCCTGTTCAGGCATGAAGGTGCTGGCAAAGCACCTGCAGTGCAGAGTAGCTACCTGGAGTATGGATTTGCCTGGGAAGCAGCAAGAACAAGTATTTTTGTAAACAAAATCTTCACTGTTTATGTGCATCCTCATTGGTCTCAGAGAAACACAGGAAAAAAATTCTTACTTGTCCTGGGAAAAAAGAGTTAATTACCCAGTTAACATTGGGGGAAAGACTAATAATTCACACAGTGCTGTCCCATCTCTGGAGGAGTATGGTTGTGCAGCACATCCTGTCATATCCTTTTATCCAGCCTGTAAGGGAGCACAAAGCAGAGTTGTGCTTTGGAAGAGCCTTAAACAAGAATGACATTTTAGTGTAATCAAAAATACTGCTAGAGGTTTAAAAAGGAAAATGACTTTGATCATTAAACCAGGGCTGAGTAACTGATCTTGGTTAGTTTTCTCTTCTTTGGGCACATGGTAACAAGTTCATTGTCCCAAGTTTCATACAACACACTTCTGTGGTGTTGTGCAAGTTCAGCTTCTGTGCAGGTTTTTTTTGCTTCTCTTCAGCAAGTCTGTGGCTGCTAACAGCAGCCAGGAGTCCTGGCATGGGTGAGGGAAACACAGACACTGCCTGATGGCACCTTTCAGCTTTTATGATAGCCTTTGGAAAGAACTGGGGCATCATCTTCTCAGGATCTACTGCCAGACACTGAAAGTGTGCAGGGTGTAGTGCAGCCTGGCAATGGGCAGCGTGGCACTTGTCCCTCAGCACACAAGTCAAGGAGAGATGAAAGTGGCTTGGCATAGAGGAGAGTCTATTTAAGAACTGGCAAAAGACTTTCCCCACCTGTTTGTTTGTTTGGTTTTGGATTTGTTTGTTTGTTTTGTTTGTTTGTGGGTTTGGGGTTTCTTTGTAATCGGGTAGCTGGAGAGCTGCCCTCAGTTTATTAAAGCATACAAAAAGGTACACAAATGCCCAAGCTCAGAGGTCTGTCCAACTCTATGTGACTTAGGTGCCACATATTGTGCTAAGGATGAACTCATGTAATGACCTCAAAAAGCCTGAAAAGCAATTCTAAATGCTAAGGTTAGCCCTGAGGTGCTCTCTGTGCCTCTACAGAGCTGATGATACTTGGCTTCAATTCAAGACACATCCTGTGTGAGGCTCCTNCACTCGGCCCAGGTCAACCCACCACACCATCCTTACACAGATCATTCAGTGGGAGATTCCTCATCATTCAGGATAACTTTGGAGATTTGATCCAGGGCTGGAAAGAAATAATATTCTATCTCATCTTTTAAAACTTCATCCACTTTGTTATCTGAAAGAGCACACACAGAATCTCATTAACAATCAGCCACATTGAGCTGGATGGCAACTATTAAAAACTTAGGAATTACTTCCTTCCAAGAATAAAAATAAACCCAAGCCTCCTGTTGCCTCCTTCTCCACCTTTCCCCACACCCTTCAAATGCTGAGTAAGAGATTGGCTTCATCCTGTGCTCCCCAAGCACTTGTCACCCAGGGACCAGCAACATCTCTACATTGCAGGCTTGGGGCTATCAAGGATAGTAGAGCCTAAATTATCTTATTCTGACTTGGTATGACGTGAAAATGAGTAGAAAACAAATGATGCCATTGGATAGAGGTGATAGAGCTAACAAAGTCACATTTGAAAATCTAATGCACCTTCCAAGGATGATAATTTTTCTGTGTGCATGCTTCACTAAAGCATTTGTTTGCTTGTCTTGAAGAGCTTAACTGCTCCTCACAGCTCTGTGCCACACACCCTCAGCAGCACTGACAGCCTTCTGTCTTACCCAACAAAGATATTAGTCTAAATTGACAGAGAGCAGAATTGCCATTAAAACCTCAATGGAAAAGAAGTTTCCATGTGTAGAATATCTTTCCTAATCCCTTCTCCCCACATTGCCTTAAATTTGTTTCAACACAGTTTCAGCAGTAGCAAAATCGTAAGAGTACTATTATCATGGTATTTCTATTAACTTGAGTAAACACATACTTATTTTTATCCCAAATATATCTTCATATGTGAAGCTCCTTGGATTCAAGCTCACTATGTAAGACAGAGCCCTAGTAAAGAGATAAATCTTCCTGGGCTATGATCTTTTTGTTCTCACATTTCAGTGAAATACATTGCCCACTCTGAGGGGAGGAAAAGCCTCAAGGGCTCTTGGTTTTTCCCAGCTGTGAATTTCTAACTCTTTGCTATATTTATGGCCACATTATCAGTCTTCATCAGGATGCAGTAAATACCTTTGCAGAGGTCAGTATCTTGGATTTAGTTCAATTGCTATTTTCAGTGTTGATAAAAATTTGACTTGAATCACTCCTGTCATGTACTTGAGACCCTCGGTTTGTCCAGAGCCCCTGCTTGGGGCCACTCAGGGGAAGAAACTCTGCTTTGCTACCTTCCTGCCAGCTCTCCTTTGGCCTTTGTGTTCCCCTAGTACTGGCCTGATCCTCCAGGTAATCCAGTCCTTTCTGCTTTATCATCTCCTCATGGTTTTCCTCTCGGCTTACAATCTTACACCTCCTTCTCTTAATTTTAGCTTGGTTTACAGCTCCATCCTCTCTCTCACATGGCCAGCATCCCTGTATCCCTCTTCTTTTTAGTTGCCCCTTCCTTTGAATAACACAAGGAAATGCACCTGTCTGAAAATCCACCCTCTCCCATGTATACCTTCTGCTTTATAGTCAAGCAAAACCATTCTTTTCCCACAGTTCAGTCTACCCCAGGCTTTAGCACAGAGCCCCTCAGCACTCAGCCAACAAGATTTCTGGAGCACCCAGGTTTTCTGTACTGCCTGGATTCCTGACACTTTCTTCTGAGTGAGAATTGATGTTCCTACAAGGACTTTTCCACACCCACCCCTTCTACCCACCTCCACATGCTTCACTCCTCTGTTTGACAGAGACCTCTATTTAGCCTAATTAAATCAGATCAGTGTGTCCCCTTTATAGGAATAAATTATGTTTTAAAAAAAGAAGGATTGGGCTAAAATGTAACCCCGGAAACGTTCTTGCTCAGAGCAGGTGACATTTGTAAGATATACTAGCAGCTCTCCTGCCTGAGACACCAGTCTCCCTCTCAGACTCTTACCTCTGCTCTTTCTTAGCCACTTATTGCAGTAGTTTCCAATTCTGACCTGAAGTCCTCATTAATTTCCACCTAGGAGAAGCACATCCACTATCTTCACTCCCTCTGAGAGCTGATTTTCCCTGCTCCTTCTCCTAGCTCCTCACTTGCACTTGTTCTTGACTCCTCTCTGTGATCTAGCAGTTCCCCATCACCCTTAGACAAGGTTTGGCATTCCTTGCCCTAACAATAGCAACCTCTGCACACTGTTTATCCATCTCTCCTCTTGCCATGATCTCAGACATCTTTCTTACAACTCTAATCTGGTGCAGAGGAAGCCACGTTGGCTGGGGTCCCAGTCCCCTCCTCTCTGGGGATCTGCCTCTAGTCTTGTTCCTGGAGCTCCAGATAAATGTTCAGCTCTGCTTGAACTGCCAGAACACTGTCTCTTTCTCCTGTTCCTTTCAGGTGGTCAATCAGTTCTTCTTACACCAATTCAAATAGCATCTTTGGGTGGCAACATGGAAACTGCCAAAGCTCTTTCCCTTAGCTTCCATCCCTGTCCTGGTTTGACCAAAAGAACTAAGNCAAAAATACGTCATTTTTCACGTGAGAATCAGGTGCTCGTTGATTTGTCACCCCCTGTAGGATGTTCCGGGTCACAGCCTTTGGCTCCCCCCACCCTGGGGCACAGTTCCAACTTTCATTTTTCTTATCAGTTTTTCTCAATAAATCCTTCAGGTCA
>VWZO01000699.1:132954-143087 GCA_013396975.1 Bucco capensis | reverse complement strand
GAAAATGACGTACAAATATCAAAGGACCCCTTTCTCTTCAATTTTAGTCTTCCTATGACAATCCCACAGGTTTTACCTGTTTGCAGTTCTCCTTCCCATCCCAACAGGGTGGGGAAAGGAATGAGAAAGCATCTGCATGGTTCTTGGCTGTTGGCTAGGGTTAAACCAAGACAAAGAGGCACAGGAAATCAGTGGTGGCCACTCTTTGCCCTGACAACTCTTCCTCCTGAATGGATAATCAACAAGACTGCTTTGACATAAAGTTAGCTCTAAGCTTAATTCCTCACGCTGATACAGGCATGGTTTAAAGGAATAGTGTCACCTTAAGAAAGGTAGAAGCTTATAAGGTGAAATGTGTCCCCTCTTGGATGTAGATTATCTGTCCTGCAGTTTAGAACAGGAGAGGTAGGATAAGCATCACCAAATGATGGCAAAAATATTGATAAATAGCAGGTACTTTTTTCCAGCTGGGATTTGTGTTTCTGTACATGCTGCTAAACATTTGAGAAGTTTTGGGTTTCATTTTTCTGTGTCTTGGATACATAGAAAGAGGTATATGAAAAATGACAGTATTTGAAAGTCATGCAGGACACACAAGATGAATTGCAAAAGCCCTGTTCTGCAAGCAGGTTTGCTTCCTGCATTCCTTATCCAGATTTTAAAGTACAGCTCTGTGTTCCATGTCACTCAAACAGCAGTATTTAAACTTACTGCTAACACCTTCAGAGGCTGATAAGCTTGTTTCAGGGCTGTCAGCTAAGTCCCTGTATTTTTATCTGGAGTTTTCATATGGTACAAAGTTCAGTGGCTGCTTACCTCACATTCACTCAAATATTTCATCATTTGCTGTAGTTCAATCAACACAAAAATCTTTCAGGATCCATGAGTGTCCTGGGGCAGGATTAAGCCAGTGCACCAAATGAGTCTTTCTGGTGGTTTGATTGCTTTAATCTCTGTGAAATGATAATAATAATCTCACATCTATAAAGATTGATAATTTTCAATAAATATGAACCAATAGTCCAGGTCTTCAATCAATTCAAAATCTCTTCTCTAAAGTGTATGGTCTCTATCCATTTCAATGGACAATGCATTGAGGTCCAGCTATTCTATCAGCATCCTGGCCTGGATCAAAACTAGTGTGAGCAGCAGGAGCAGAGAAGTGAAATCCTCCTGGACTCAGCACTGGGGAGGCCTCACCTAGAGTCCTGGGCTCAGTTTTGGGCTCCTCAGTCCAAGAAGGACCCAGAGGCATTGGAGTGTGTCCAGAGAAGGGCAAGGAGGCTAGGGAGGGATCTGGAGCACAAGTGTGCTGAGGAGCAGCTGAGGGCACTGGGGTTGGTTAGTGTGGAGAAGAGGAGGCTCAGGGGAGACCTTAGCTCTCTCTACAACTCCCTGACAGGAGGTTGGAGTGAGCTGGGGGTAGGTGTCTTCTCCAGGGTTAAGAGTGAGAGGACAAGAGGAAATGGCTTCCAGTTGAAGCAGGGGAGGTTTAGATTGGATATAAGGAGAGATTTCTTTCCTGCAAGGGTTGTTAAGTGTTGGCCCAGGCTGCCCAGGGAGGTGCTGGAGTCACCATCCCTGGAGGGGTTTGAGGAACATTTAGATGCTCTCCTTAGGGCCATGGGTTAGTGGTATGGGAGTGATAGGTATGGTTGGACTTGATGAGCTTAAAGGTTTCTTCCAACCCCTGTGATTCTGTGATTCTGATTACCTCACTGCTGTTTGTTTGCAAAGCAGAACCAGGGCTCACTGTTTATGACACAGTGATTAAAAACACACTTGGAATTCATTCCTGCATCCTCTCTTACTCTCATACATGCTACTGCTGCCCAGGCTCTGGTGTGATTAGTTTGACTCTCTGGTCACTGAGGAGAGCTTGTGTAGGTGGGAACACTGCTGCCACCTGCTCCTGCTGCTGGAGCAGAGAGCTCTGCCTGAAAACTGATGAAAACTTCTGACAACTGGAACGACTTCCCACTTTTTCTCATGTGGGAGGAGGCTGAAGCAGAGGGAAAGCAGAACCTCCCACCTTGTTATAATGGCAAAGCACTGTGGAAAGGAACTGTAGCACTGAGCAGGGCTAGGCCTTTGCTGGGTAGGCATTTTTTCTTCCTCATTAACTTTGGAAGGGTCCATTCACTTCAGCTGAGGACCTGACCCTTCTCAGGTTCTTCCAAATTTTGAAACATAGTTATTTATAAGTGAATATATCTGCTGCAAGCTCCTTTTAAGGAGGATTTTTTTCTAGTACACGCTTCCAAAATGATCATCATTTTTCAACCCTTATGATGCACTACTTCTTCTTCTTTGCCTGTTGGTTCTTTCTCCTGCTCAGCAATATGTTATTTGTGAGGCAAGTCAGTTCCTGCTTGCACTTGGAGCTGCTGCACCTGGAGCAGGGACAAATTCTAGGCTGATTATTGCTGCACACATTTGATTCCACAGCAACCTGACTCTAAAGGGACCTGATGGGTGTCTGTCCTGCCCTGGAAAGCATCAGAGCCCACACTCACTGCTCTCATTGGCTGATTGTGAGTTTGTAATTTGGATCTTCTCGATGCTCTAGCCCAACACTGTGAAATTTTAATGCTGCCCACAATGCTGGGTGTGCTTCTGTCCATAAACTGACAAAATACCCAAAAGTGGCTGTACTCTCTTGCCAGCCACGGATTTATTGGAGTATGGATTCCACACCCAGCACAGTCAGCAGGCCACAAATGTTCCATCACAATCTGCCTACCAGCTAACATCATTAAGAGGTAGACTCCATAGATCTTCCTGACTGATGGGCTGATGTTTCCCACTCCATTGACTAATGAATTGACACATGCAATGCTCTGCAGCCTTAGTGTTCATCCCTTTGCTTTATAGCACCATGGCAGGGGGCTGGGAGCACTCAGATCCTGATGGATTCTAGACAGCACTTGCACCTGGCAGACCAGGATGCTTTCCTCTGAGGAAAGAGGTGCTTGCAGCCCAAAGTTGGAGATGATAAACATGATGGGCTTTGCTCTGCCTGCATTTTCACCTCTACATTGCTTTATCTTCCTGAGCCAAACCCCCAGCTGCTGTAGATCAGGGCACATCACTTTACATCTGCTGTTCTCTGAGCCTTTTGCTTTGCCTGCTTTAAAGATACCTCTGGGATCCACCANTTGCAGGTGAGGCTTGCCAGGGCTCTGGGCAAGCTGCTCTAGTTGGGGATGTCCCTGGCCACTGCAGGGGGGTTGGACTAGATGAGCTCCAGAGGTCCCTTCCAACCCAAACCATTCTAGGATTCTATGCTTGCTCCTGAAGTGTGTCAGTGCCAGGGAAGAGGGCTCAAGAGGAAGGGAAGAGTGATTTCTGCCCTGTCAGGCTGCAGCTGTGGTAGGAAAGCAGTGGCCACTGGCCCAAGGCTGCCTCTGTGAACACAGAGGAGGAGAGGGGCTGGGGAATGAAAGGAGGTTTGGTCCAGAGCTTTTGTCTGTTGAGCTTCCTGACTGGCTATAGACTGGTGTTTTGCTAGCAGCCTTGTACTTGTTACCCACTTCTGATGACTGACATGGACTACAGAGTAATTCCAACCCTCTGAAAGTTTCAGTCACATGGAGCAGTCATCTTCCAATCTGCTACTAAATCTACCTGATGAAACAAAAAAGCCATCCCAGGTACCATCTGTTCTGTGATCAGGGCAAGGCTGCTTGGATGAGAGAGTGGACATCATTTGCACTGGGAGTTTGTGGTGTACTAAGCAAAAAAATAGCCAGTAAAAGCATTTTCAAAGTTAAAATAGGAGATTCTTGGTTTATGTAGCAAATAACTCTGTATTTTAAGAAGTCTGATAACTGATGTACCACTAAATCTTCCTACAGATATATTCCAGCCTCTGGCACAACATTTCAATGATGACTAAAATATATTATTCTTTGTGAATTCTTGGTTAGTTTGTTTGTTTTAATTTTGAGATGCCTCATATATTTATTTTGATTTGATATCAGTAAGATAGCACAGATTTACACCTGCTTAACCAGAAAATGTGGAGACACAGGCAAGCCTTCATCTCCTCAAGTTCCTCTTGCCTTGAAAAATTCCACTCCAAAGAAAAGTTCTATCCTGTCCCATCTCCAGAGCTGTTGGCTTCCTCACTGCCCTTTTCCCTTAAGGCATTGCAGGGAAGAAGAGTGGAGCTGAATTTGTCAGTTTGGTGTTCCAGGCTGGAGAACAAAAACTGGAAAAAGTCAGTATTGCCCCAGCTTTGCAGGCCTGGCCCTTCCCTGTGTGTCTCCATAAACCTTGCACAAGTCTCTTTGTATATCTGCAAGATCCAGCAGATGCTGCTCCCTGACTCCTCTGCTGGGCTGCTTCCTCCCCACTCCCTGCAATTTAGTGATGGGAAGAGAATAAACTGTAGGCAAAGTTGGATCTGAGATGACAAGGCTAATTTGGGGAAAAATGTCCCTCTCTTTCTCCAGTTGTCAGATTTAATCTGAAGGCAGCAGGGTGTGCAGATAGTAAACATAATATCCTCCTAATTATATTAAATTACCTCTCAGGAGCTGCTCTGCCCTCTTGTCAAAGGCCAGGAACTGGCTTTTAATGATGAATATGAACCTCAGTGGGACATTCTATATCATCATTTAGCTCAGCAAATGTAGCCCAGATCAGTTGTATAGGTGTAATTAGATGCTGAAAAATAATTACTTGGCCTCACCATTAAAAATCTCTCCCTTGTATCCCCTTGTGATCTATGAACAAATTACTTTATTAGGAAATCATTAGTGCTCAATTTGTCTCCATACACTGCAGACATCAATATTCATTTCTCATAATGGAGCTACACATTCTTGCCATAAATTCACACAAGTCCTGAGCCAGAGATCAGTTCAGAGCCATTACCAACCTTAAGGAAAAGAACCTTCTGACATAGCAAGGTGTTGCTCTTCTGCACCAGCTTCCAACAGACAGCTGAACAATAGGAGCTTTATTGTTAGGCCATTAGCTTAGAGCATCTCTGTGGTTTTATGCCCCACTGCAGAGGGAGAGCTTTTCATGTGGCTAATCTCCTTCTGCTACTGCAGTGGCCAAGTTTGGGTTGGCAGGAGCAGAATAGCTCCTCAAATGAGCGATGCTCTTAGGAGAACACTGCTATTATCAGGGCTCTGAAAGCATCCCACTCAGTGGTGGTGCCAGCTCTTAGGACAGTGGGGAGGCATCCCCAGAAGTGCTACAGGTAGACCCAGCCATGGCTAACCCATCCCGTGGGAGCTACTGACCTTTGCTGTGCCATGACAGTAAGCTCAGGGAACTTCTCTTTGGTACCTGTTGCTCTGCAACTTTCTCTGAGCACTGAGAAAGGAGACTACTCCTGTGTCTTTGGTGTGGGGACCTGGTATAGTTTCAGTCATATCTAGCAGTTAACTGATTTATTGACCATTAGAATTTACAGAGCATATATGAGGATGGAAGGAGACCATCAGTCAGAGCCCAGGTCACCTACTGTTACAGTATCCCAGTATCCCAGTATCCCATCAGGGGTTGGAAGGGCCCTAGAAAGATCATCTAGTGCAACCCCCCTGCCAGAGCAGGAGCACCTAGACCAGCTCACACAGCAATGTGTCCAGGCAGCTCTGCAATGGCTCCAGACAAGGAGACTCCACAGCCTCCTGGGCAGCCTGGGCCAGTGCTCTGGCACCTGCACTGCAAACAAGTTCCTCCTCGTGTTAATACTAAACCTCCTGTGCTCCAACTTGCTCCCATTCCCTCTTGTCCTACCATTGGATGCCATGGAGCAGAGCCTGGCTCTCTCCTCCTCACACTCACCCTTCACATATTTCTAAGCATTGCTGAGGTCTCCTCTCAGTCTCCTCTTGTCCAGGCTGAAGAGACCCAGCTCTCTCAGCCTGTCCTCCTAGGGCACATGCTCCACTCCTTTCAGGATCTTGCTGGCCCTGTGCTGGACTCTCTCCAGCAGCTCCCTATCCTTCTGGAGCTGAGGGGCCCACAACTGGACACAGGATTCCAGGGGAGGCCTCCCCAGGGCAGAGGAGAGGGGAGAAGAACCTCTCTGGCTCTGCTGGCCACGCTCCTCTTAATGCATCCTAGGATGCCATTGGCCTCTTGGCCACAAGGGCACATTGCTGCCTCATGGGCATCCTCCTAGCCACCAGCACTCCTAGAGCTTTTTCCCCAGGGCTGTTCTCCAACAGATCAGTTCCCAGTCTGTACTGATCCATGGGCTTGTTCTTTCCCAGATGCAGTACTTTACACTTCCCCTTGTTAAATTTCATTAAGTTTCTCCCTGCCCATGTCTCTAGCCTGTCCAGGTCACTCTGGATGGCAGCACAGCTCCTGGTGTGCTAGTCAAACTTGGTACAAGCTTGGGATCATCTGCAAACTTGCTGAGGGAACACTCTCCCCCTTCATCCAGATCACTGATGAATATATTGAACAGTCCTGGCCCCAGCACTGAGCCCTGGGGCACACCACTAGTCACAGGTCTCCAGTTAGACTCTGCTCCACTGACCACAACTCTCTGGGCTCTGTCCTTCAGCCAGTTCTCAATCCATCTCACAACACAGTCTCCCAATCCATACTTCTCAAGTTTGGCAATGAGGATACCATGGGAGACAGTATCGAAATTACAAATTACCCTCACATAATTCAGCCTGTAGCTTTCACACAAGTGCTGTTTCCTCTTGTCCTATTGCTTGTTCCTTGGGAGAAGAGACCAACCCCCACCTGAACACAACCTCCTCTCAGGGAGCTGCAGAGAACAAGGAGGCCTCTCCTCAGCCTCCCTTTCTCCAGACTAAACAACCCCAGTTCCCTCAGCCACTCCTTGTAAGACTTGTACTCTAGATGCTTCACTACCTTCACCATTCTTTACCCATCTCTGGTCACACTCCAGCACCTCAATGTCTTTCTTACATGAGGAGCCCAAAACTCTCCAAGCTGTTCAAGCCAGTCAGAAAATGCAGCACAATGGTGGCACTCAGCTGGAGCAAATGAAATACCAGACTCTCTGCAAAACTCCTGCCAAACCTTTATCCATGGCACTGAAATTGTTAAACCAGGGAGTAGACAATAAGCATTTCAGGCCAGTTCCTCACACCAAAGGAACAATGTGCTCAAGTCATCAAGATGAGTAGCATAAATCAACTGAATAGGCAGCTGGAAAGTGACAGATACCTATAATATGAGACTTGAAGAGGGAAGATAATATATAGGTGGATTTTTATCTGTTGGGTTTATAAGGCCATGTTTGATGGACCAAGACTAGATCTTGCTAGACTTAATGGGCCAAATTCCTCCCTGGGGTAACTATTAAGTTTGATTGTCTCCCATCAGGATGGTTTGAACCCAGAGAATTATGTATGCTACAGCAGTAGTTTGAGCTGCCTCACTTTTAAGAGCTGCCATGCCTCAGATGGTATGTTAATTCCAAGGCCAGGAAGCCAATATCCAAAACTGCAGAAGGCAGCAGAAAGAACAATGTAGGACAGAAACAAGCAGCGAACTTGTGCTTTCAGCCAGCACAAACTGAATGGTGACAAAAGAGCTCAATTCTTTGCTTTCTGCAGACTGTATCTTCCAATTACAGCAATTCTTTTCTCTTCACCTTGCCTGTCTGCCATCCCCTCACCAAGTCAAATCCTACCAGCATGTCCAGAACAGTGCTCAGAGAGGGCCTCTGCTTTGCTCAGGGGAAGTGTCTTTATCTGTCATTCTGTCTCTCTTTGCCTTACACAGATTTCTCTGACCACTTCCAGCTCTGAGTTCAGCCTGACAGCTCTTCCTCAAGCTGACTCTTACTCAACAGTTGCATTAAATGACCCCAAGTGAAAAGAAACAGGGCTCCGTTTCAACCTCAGAAAGGGTAATTTTCAAACCAAGGTACCCTAAAAACATTCCAGTGAAGGTAAGGACATTCTCATACAGTGTTTTAAGCCTCAACTAGCAGTAGGCTTTCTTGGACTTGGAACAAAGGTTGGGAAACATTGCTCTGGAAGGTTTGCTGCCTTAAATTTACCTTTTCTTTTGCTGACTCACAGCAACCAAACAAGTATACACAGTTACAAACACCCTCATGAAGTAAAACACCATGCACCACTCTGTTCATTCTATAAACCCCCTGCAAGTAGCAGGGAGACACTTTTAGGTGCCCTCAAAGCCATCTTGACTCCAGGCTAAACAAGACCTGATCTCTTAGCCTCTCCTCAAGAGGGCAAGTAGTCCAGTACTTCACCATCTCTGTGGCTCTCCACTGAACTCATTTCACTTCTTAACAACCTTCTCTTCACGTGAGGCCCCAAATCAGTTGCAATGTTCCTGATCTAACTAAGTCCCAAATAAATAACCACTTTCAGTGACACCCTTGCTATACTCCACTTCAGACATCCAAGGATGCTGTCAGAACACCCTGCTGGCTCCTNTTATGGCACCAGAGGCCACAGGAGACCACAAGGGATTGTCAGACTGTGCCCAGTGGCTCCTTTTTAACCCGCTGTCCACCAGCATCTCCAGATCCTGTTCAGCAGATCTGCTCCCCAGCTGATCGACCCTCAGCCCATACTGTTGCAGGGAGTTAGTCTGTCCAAGACCCTGCATTTGTCCTTGTGGAATTTCATGAGGTCCCTGTTGGTCCATTCCTTCAGCCTGTCTATATCCTTCTGAAAGGCAGCTGTGCACACTCAATATGTTGTCATTTGCCAGCTTGGGGAGGGTGCACTCCATCTCCATCTCCAGGTCATTCTCTCCCCCATTGTGCTGAGGGGGAGGACAGTGAGTGAACATTTGCATGGTGCTAAGTTGCCAGCTGGGGTTGAAGCATGACAGATGCATAACCAAAGAGAAAGGTAATCACTGCCCTCTGAGCCCACTGTGGGTGGGATAAGATGTAATAATCTTAACTTGAAGCAATTGAATTGCAGTCATTTAATTGAAGAGAATTAGCTTAGAATTAGAAAATACATTCTAATTAAGGAAGTAAGGGTCTAAAGGAATATGAGGACCAAAACAGATTGAGGGTTGCAGAATCTCTTAGAGTCTCTTAAAAGCAGCACAGAAGAGCATCTTGTGTGCAGTAGTTTAGTCTTTGAAATGAAGAGATGAAGCTATTCTGAGGTCCTTCTGCAATGTGTCCTGTGGGTTTTGAGTTTGGCTACAAAATAGGCTGGAGCTGAAGAGACACTGGAAAAGCAGATGAATACCCGCAACGATCCACAAAGTAATTTCCTCCCCAAACCTGACTGAGTGTACCTGCACACTCTGAAACATTGCTGTGTGGACACTCTTGTCTGTGTTTGATTGGATTTTTACGGATTGCTGTGATCAAATTCTATTAGCCATAAGTGCTGAGGAAACACTTTAAAGCTGTTGGTACAAATACACCTTGAGAAAAAGAGAAAAATTCACAAGAAATGCTATTTACACCAGAAGACTGAATGATATGTTCAAAAAAGAAAAAGCCTAGGGGATGAGGCTGCTTCTTCTGATCAAAAGGTGTAAACAAGCTTCATGAAGAGCTTCTGGGACCAAGCAAGGAAGGGAGCTGCAATCTTCTCATGGCCTGTCTGCACACAGAAACAAGCATGGTGGAGAGACTTTGAAGGTCTTTAATGAGTTTAATTTGTTCACTGTTTTGTTTTTAGGTTTGTCAGCTGTGCCTCAGTGTTAGCATCCACTCAGACTCAGAACAATTGCTAATTGGAGAAAGGTAAAACTGAGGAGAGACAGTTTTATCGTGGCTAGATGAGCCAGCCCAGATCTTTCTCAAAGTCCTGTCCCCTACCACCTGCTCCAGGTTCTCCTGCTCTTGCAGGGAGGCTGGACTACAGGATCACAGAATCACTAAGGCTGGAAAAGACCCCCAGGATCATCAAGTCCAGCCTATGACCCAATACACCACAACATCTAAACCATGCCACTCAGTGCCACATCCAATCTTCTCTTAAACACCTCCAGGGACGGTGACTCCACCACCTCCCTGGGCAGCCTATTCCAGAGCCCAATCACCCTCTGCGTGAGGAAGTGCTTCCTAATGTCCAGCCTAAACCTCCCGTGCAGCAGTTTCAGGCCATGGCCTCTTGTCCTGTCACTAGCTGCCAAGGAGAAGAGCCCAACCCCTACCTGACTACAACTTCCCTTCA
>VWZO01000699.1:109184-132795 GCA_013396975.1 Bucco capensis | reverse complement strand
CATGAGCTGCTAGCTTTTTCATTAGGATGCTATGGGAGACTGTGTCAAAGGCTTTACTGGAGTCTAGGTAAATCACATCCACAGCCCTCCCTTGATCCACCAGGTGGGTCATACAGTCATAGAATGAGATTAAGTTGGTTAGGCAGGACCTTCCCTTCATAAAACTAGCTGATCTCCAGAGGTCCCTTCCAAGCCCCAACATTCTGTGATTCTCCAGGCAAGTTCTCTTTACTTCTGGTCACCTATAACAAAACCTGAAAGCAATGACTTCAGTTACCACGCACCAAAGGACAGCCTGGGAAGGCCAGCAGGCAGTGATGGAGGTGATGTGCCCTGTGCCTGTTCCAAAGCAGCCCCTCCAAAGCACACCCGAAGCCCCTGGCTGCAGCAGGCAGCGCGCGTGCCGTGTGTGGCTGCAGCCTGCAGCGTGGCGGGTGGGAGGCTGCTCTCCCACTCTCCCCCATCTGCTCCCCCATCTGCCAGACAAGCTTCTCTGTCCTGCACTTGTCCCACAAGTGACTGACAGGCATTTGGCAGCAGGCATCCAAACCCAAGTGATGGCTGAAAATTCCCTGCTCTGCATTTTCTCTGACAACAGGGAGAGAAGAACATGTATTTATGGGCACACATTGTTATTTGTGGAGCTGAAAGGTTCTGTTGGCAACTGCTGAGCCTCTGAGCAGGTGCTGAGCACTCTCCTACTTCCAACCAGTTGGAATTCAGCTCCTCTTCCAGAGAGCTCTTTATGAAGCAGAACTAATTTGCAGTTGGGACAATGCTTGCAGAATGCTTCATATGTTGAACTTGGTTTGCTTTTTACCATACCAAGGGGTTTAGGTTTAGTTGTGACTTATGCTGGGATAAATTGGAAGAGAATTGAGAATCAGGTTGGTGACAGGTAATGATCTGAAGGCTTGGACAGTCAGTTAGGGAAGTCACTCTATTCAGTAACCTAGAGCAACCAACAAAGAATAGTCCAGTATGCAAAAGATCATCTCCTCCTGACCTCAGAAAAATGAAAAAGCCATTTGATGGGTATAAGAAGTGTCTTCTTACCTTGGATTTCTTCTGATTGAGATGAATTCTGCCAGGAAACAGGTTTTCTTGGGCACCCTCCTGCTGGAACTCATTTGCTACCTTTCTCAGGCTCCAGGTGTTGCCTTTTGGAGAACACTATTCACTGCCTTTGAGGAGCAGAAGGAAAAGCACAGCTACAGAGCCAGTACTACTCTACTACTATAAAGTAGTAGTTTGGGGAAATTTCATGCATTACTTAGCTTGTCCAAAGGGGTGGGTGGCTTTGTGACTCCTCCCCTAAGTATTAGTAATAAATGAGAAGAATTTTTGTGTTGTTTCTTGTGCCTTACAGACTTCATTTCCAAAAAGACCACTTCCTTTGTAGTTTAAAGTTCTCTGCTTTCAGAAAAAAAAAAATAGCGCATGTCCAAAACTCTCATGGAGTGAAACTGATGTCCCAGGCTGAGGGAGCTGGGATTGTTCAGCCTGGAGAAGAGAAGGCTTCAGGGGAACTACTAGTGACCTTCCAGGACCTAAAGGGAACTTCCAAGAAGGCTGCAGAGGGCCTGTTTGCAAAGGCCTGCAGGGAAAGGACAAGGGGCAATGGTTTTAAATTGGAGAAGAGTAGATTTAAACTGGACATTAGAAAGAAGTTGCTCCCCATGAGGGTGGTGGAACACTGGCCCAGGTTGCCCAGGGAGGTGGTTGAGTTCCCATCCCCGGAGGCATTGCAGGTGAGGCTTGCCAGGGCTCTGGGCAAGCTGCTCTAGTTGGGGATGTCCCTGGCCACTGCAGGGGGGTTGGACTAGATGAGCTCCAGAGGTCCCTGCCAACCCAAACCATTCTAGGATTCTATGATCTAATGCATCTAGAATGAAGGACTTGTACTTCCATCACTCATGTGGTGCCTTTCCATCTTTCCAACCAGATTCATTGGCACCAGTGACTTTCTTGCTTTTGTGTTAGAATCATAGAATCAGAGAACAGTTCCAGCTGGAAGAGACCTTGAAGATCATTGAGTCCAGCCTTTGTCCTAGCCCTAGCAACCTGCTAAATAATGCCCATCCAGCCATCTCTTAAACACATGCAGGGATGGGGACTCGAGCACCTCCCTGGGCAGCCTGTTCCAATGGCTCACAACCCTTTCAGTAAAGAAATTCCTCCTAATGTCTAGCCTGAACCTCCCCTGGGGCAATTTCCATCCATTTCCCCTTGTCCTATCACTCTCCACCAGGGAGAACAGACCAGTCCCTGCCTCTCTACAACCTCCCTTCAGGTAGTTATAGAGAGCAATGAGGTCTCCCCTCAGTCTTGTCCCCTCAGTCTTGTCTCCTGCTACCTGTGTGAGCCTTTGTATGAACAGTAAATAATGCTAGGATGGAGTGAGAAGGAATGGAAAAAAGGAGAAGACTTGCCAAGAAGAAACAAAGAGGTTTTGAAAGGGTAGTGTGAGCTCACTCCCACAGACAGTCCTGCAGAGCAGTGACTTGCTGATTGTTCCTCAAAACAGAATGCGTATGCTTGAGTGGGAGAGAGCAAGAGAGGGGGAAAGAAATCCCTTCCAGTGCCCTAACTTGGGTGTTTTGGTTAGCCTCCTGAGTCTTCAGTGGTAATGGATCTGCCAGTCAAAGACACTTTGCATTCAGCCCAGATCCCAGCCTCCAAACCCTTGGAGAAGCCTTTCCCCACTGCCAGGCTCTCCCTCATTTCATGGCAATCCAGTGGCCATGTGTGGTTCTGAGCAGACTCCACTTCATGGAAAGGAGCAGTCCTGAGCTCAGCCTGAACTTTGTGCCTTTCAGGAGCTAGACACCATCTAAACTGGGTGTTTCTTCTTGCTTTGGGGTAGGAATGTGTACAAAATTGCTTGTTTTATTGCCGAATAAACCAGGTTGCTCTTCAGTGAAGGTTCTTGGCTGTTAGGGATAGCATTTACAACATTTACAGGCTGCCAGGGAGCTGCTGGAGTCTCCATCTCTGGAGCTATTCCAAACCCAACTGGACACATCCTGTGCAAGCTGCTCTAGGCTCTCCTGCTCTGGCAGGGGATTGGACTAGATGATCTCCAGAGGTCCCTTCCAACCCCTAACAGGCTGGGATTTCTCTGTGGATGAAATGGTGTATGTCTGAACTTGTAAATACAGCCTTTCAATGCATCTTGGAGAAAATCTAGGGTTATTATTACAAAATTCATCACACTAATTTTGCTCTCCATTCCTTCTGGCTGTGGTGATGTCTCCATCAGCCTGAAGAGCAAACAGGAATCCTGTGTGCAAGCAGCAAGCAATTAATAGCACTTCTGTACTAAAAGTTTGTGAAACATGGCTGATAACTTTTCTGTAGCAGTGAAATGTTGCAGGTTCTCTCTGCCATTTCTTGTCCCACAGGCAACCCAAAATCTATCTGGAGACCATGATCAGCAAAACCTCTGACTTATTATTCTGCTCCTTTTGCTTATTAAGCCCATCCCTTAGTGACCCAAGTCATGATAGTGTGCAGGCAACACAGCTTGTGTTTTGTCAGAGCAGCCAGCACTTCTCTTGATAGAAAAAGAGAATTAGTTTTGCAACAGTGACCAAGCCAGCTGATGAACCACTCTTCTGCTACATTTGCCATTTGCAGAACCACACTCTGACACTGCTCCATGTAATGATCATCTGCTCTATAGTACACAGTAGGAAAGAAATTGTCCAAGCAGTAAGTCTTCACTGTCTCCATGGGTGATGTAAAGGGGAGAAAAATAAATGAGGTGAGTTCTTGAAGGTGTTTATATCATTCCTGTGTCTGCAGAAGGACACTGGTGATTATTGAGCTCTTTCAGTTAGCATTGCCTGTGAAGATGCACAACTCAGATAATGTTCAGCACTTGGTTGAATCTTCTTCTGATCAAGCAAAGCACTGTTCCTGCTTCCAGAGTTGTCATTAAAATATCTCCTCTGGACATGACTCCTCTAGTTTTGGTTCCTTGGGCTGTTACCTGAAGTACTGATGGGTGCCATGGAGGGGATGACAAAAGCAGAGCACACATCATCATAATGAGCTGACATGAGACAGTGTTAGATGAAGGATCTTCACAAACCTGGGGCCTCCCAAAACTCCCACTAATAGCTGAGACAGCTGAGATTTAATCTGACATAAAGCAACTGGACAGGCAGTGGCTTGAGTGTGTCTGTGAGTGTGCCTGTGCAGTGCTGGGAGATGTCACAAACTCCTATTTCACAACTCAGCCACAAACACTTGCTCCAGGCAAAACACAGCACACACTGCTCTCTCTATCCAGGGAGTCATTTTTGTTTAAGCAAATTAAAAAATACCCATTTGCTCTTTTTTTTCCAAATGTATGAGTGCCAATATTTGCTGCTCCCCTCTTCCCCAGCCACCCCCACTGCTCTGCACCTGCCTCAGGAGGCATTGGATTTATTGGAACTCATTTGGCAAATGATTAGTTCCTAGCACACAGTAATGGCTTTGCAATTCTGTTTGGGGAAGAGGTAGAAGTGTAGTTGTTAGAACAGAGAAATAACTAATGTGAGGGCAGAGCACCTGCCTGTGACAGTACAAGAGTTCCTCAGGCTTTGTGATCTCCTCTTTGCATGTCCCTCTATAGACAGTCACAGCTTAACTGCTGCTGGGAAAGTTCTCCCCTGCTCCTGGAAATGTCGTGGTAACAAATTGACCTCAACATGGGATTTGCAGCTCCTTGCATTTACAAACTTGTTTGGATTTGCTATGCCAGCATATTGAGATTTGTCAGCTCCAGAGGAGCAGAGTCACCTCAGGAAGCTTACCTTTTCCTACCTTTCCTTCAAACACTGGCTACAAACCAAGCTGCATTCCAGCAAGCAAAGGTGGAAGCTCTGTGTTGCCAAACTGGAAAGAGAATGACAACAGGAGCTCACAAAACAAAGAGAAGGCAGGTTTGGAACCCCCCAGATGCTGCTCCATGGCAGCTGGGATGAGGCTGCATCAGCAGAAAGCTGAAAGCCACCTTTATCCTACCAAACTCCCCAGCCCTGCCTTCCCAAATGGGATGCTGGGGCTTCCCTGGACCTAATAGTCCCACTCACTAACACTTACCCTACTCTAGGAAGTGAGGAATGCTGTTAAGGACATGCAGATGATCAATTAGTAGCATCCTGATGAGTGATTTGGAGTTCTGATTTGCTTTGGACCAGGCCTGACATGGGAAGGGAAAAGGAGTGAAATTGTTCCCCTTTAAAAGGAGAGAGAGGGAAGCAAAGCTCCCTGACAGCATGCTCTTCTGTCCTGGAGGGGTCACTGAGGACCATGTCTCCTTCATTCCAGAGCTCTGGGGTTCACTGAGGGATGTGATGATGGGGTGTTGTGTTTGTGGGACCTTCTGAATACCTCAGCATCAGTTTCCCCTTGGGCAGGATGCTGCTTTGAGCAGATATCTGAATGGACTCTTCTATAAAGCTGAAATATTTGAAGCCCTTTGAATCTCAAGCACCTAGACACTAACACTTTCTCCTCCTTTCCTTTTATTCTCTCTCCTTCTCTCACTTCAAACATCTCCAGAATGTGTAAAATACAATTGGTGAGTCTGAGGTATTTAGTAACACCACAGGATGGTTTGTGTAACCCCTCTGGAAGGAATCTCTTTGGGAGGGAGGAGCCCTCCTTCCTGGCACCTCAGCAAGAAACCCAGCCCAAGGAGCAGCTCCTGTCTCCACAGCCACGCTGCTGGAGCCCAGCACACACAGGAGGATTTGCTCTGCTCTTCTCTCTGTCTTCTCCTCCTCTGCCTTGCTTTGTATGGCAATGGGGATGTGAGGACCTGTATTGCTGAGGGACTTCACAAACAGGATTTGTTAAAATGGATCTGAAATTGCTGTGAAGTCTGCAAACACAGATAGAGATGATGGACAGGAGGCTTCAGTCAGGTTGCCTTTGTTTGCTATAGTCTTTGAATTTCTGCTGATCATAATCGGTTTCATAGCCTGACTGCAGCTAGAAAGGGATTATTCCTTTTGCTCTGGAATTTAAGGATGAGCATATTTGTTCAGAGGCTAGGCAAGACCAAATTAGAACATGCTACTGGGGCATAAGAAATGCACAGTAATTGCAAGCTAGTGTTCCTTAATTCTTCAGACACCATCCTCTGTAAATATCCTGATCCCTTCATAGTTAGCTCATTTGTGCTTTGGTCATTATTGAATTAACTGTTGTCTTTCAGTTCCTGCTGTCTCCTGAGGCAAACCCCTTTTGAAATCTTTTGGGTTTAATTCCATTAATTGGCATATTGTCTGGTCTCATGTTCCCCCTCCTGGGTCTTGAACTTCTGTTCCTTCAGCTCTTAAATGCCTCAGCTCTATTTCTGCAGCTCTGACTGACAACTTGCTTGATCAGAGGACAAAGCCTCAGCTGTCTTATCTTTTACTTCCAGGCTAATGTTGAACAATGTAGTCAGTTTATCAGTCAATTTGCTAAGCCAGGGTGAGAGTTCTCTCTTCTGAAGTCACCACAAAAAACCCAATACTAATCAATTCATTTATCCTAGGCTACATTAAATTATTATTAACTGTAATAATTAAAAATAAATAATTTAAATGTCCTCAAGCCTCTGTTGATTTATGGATAGTTCTTGCTTTTGCCCTTTGCTAGCAAACTTGCTCATTTTTAATCTTTCTTCAGCTACACTAATGAAGACAGCAGCTAAATCATAGAGCCCTGCCAGCAGGGAAAATCAGAGGGTGAAAGTTTGCCTTTCAGCATAATAACTTCCCTCCTTGTGTTAGCAGAAGAATGAGAGTGCAGGATGTATGCAGCAGGAAGGCAGGAGAAGAAGCATTATTACAGCAGCAAGAAAAATGGGATGAAAAACAAAGCCCTGATACTACTCCTAGCCAATGCATTTTATGGTTATAATAAACTGAATTAATGATACATTGAAATATTTTGTTATTGCCTTTTTTTTTTTTTTACAGGACACACAAAACCTATGTAATAACTTTACTGTCAGTTACAAGAATTATACCAAGGTGTAGTCTTGAATATATCTTATATGTTATCAACCAAACAAAAGAAAAGCAGGACAGAAAGCCATCCAGAATAGTGATGAGGTTAGGTAAAAGCAGAATGATCACATCATTCCAGAGGTATCCAGCCTGATCTCCTTCACAACTAAGTGTCCCTGACCTTGGCCATGGTATAACATGAACTTTTCCAGGGTGAGAAATGGTTCCATAAAAGCTTCCCTTAGACCCAGGAACATCCTGATCTGAAAGCCAGCAGTGCTCTAAACATCTTGGAATCTTGCTTTGTATCTGCTCTTTGCTACAGAGCAAGACCCTGGCAGATGCTTATTTATTTTATATATATTATATCTATAAATATGTAGAGAGGCAGCAGCTGTGTGAGCTCTGAAGAAGCCAAGCCAGTGAGAATTGTTCCCTTCATGGCTCACACCAACTATGACCTCTCCTTTAACCAGCAAAGACCACATTCAGATCTTCCCTTAGGCAAGTTCTCTTAGGATATGTCTAGGATAACTCAAAATGCATCCATTGCTGACAGTGTAAATTGCTGCTGGACAACATTAAAGATGATTCTACTAGTGACTTTCCAGTACCTAAAGGGAACTTCCAAGCAGGCTGCAGAGGGCCTGTTTGCAAAGGCCTGCAGGGAAAGGATAAGGGGCAATGGTTTTAAATTGGAGAAGAGTAGATTTAAACTGGACATTAGAAAGAAGTTCCTCCCCACAAGGGTGGTGGGACACTGGACCAGGCTGCCCAAGGAGGTGGTTGAGTTCCCATCCCTGGAGGCATTGCAGGTGAGGCTTGCCAGGGCTCTGGGCAAGCTGCTCTAGTTGGGGATGTCCCTGGCCACTGCAGGGGGGTTGGACTAGATGAGCTCCAGAGGTCCCTTCCAACCCAAACCATTCTAGGATTCTAGGATTCTAGGATTTTTGCTATTATAAGATGCCAGGGTCTGGCTTATAGCTCTATGCATTCAGTCAAACTTCATGGGAAAGAGTTTTTCTCTTTGGAAACATGAATAAGCCTTATGAGGAAAGACTGAGGGATCTGGGCCTGTTTAGTCTGGAAAAGAGGAGACTGAGGGGAGACCTCATTGATCTCTTTAACCACCTGAGGGGAGGTTGTAGGGAGGCAGGAATTGGTCTGTTCTCCCNCATCATTTAGTGGGGTGATAGGGCTAGGACAAAAGCTGGACTCGATGATCTTCAAGGTCTCTTCCAGCTGTAGCTGTTCTGTGATTCTGTAACTTCTGTGATTCTGTGTTTTGTTGTTGGAAGTGGCCTAGGACCCACTTGGCTTAGCTTGTGCCTTGGCTTAGCTTCTGCCTTGGACAACCTGGTCTAGTGGGTGGCTTGGAACTGGATGATCTTTAAAGTCCCTTCCCAACCCAGCCATTCTGTGATGGTTCTATGGCATTACAACCTATATGTTCTTTCTGGAGGATTCCTGAGCTTATTTCAAGAGTACCCAAAACTTCAATCAGACTGAATATCTTCTTCACAACTCTTGTTGTTACTGTGGCTTTTATCCTCCTCTTCCATCAAGTTGTGTTCATCAAGATTTCCAGTCTGTTCCCACGTGGAGCAGCTGCAGTATGGCCAGATAAAAAAATAATAATCTGTAGTCCTTCTTGGAAAAGAGCCCCAAACTTAAAAAGCTGAATAGGTCAATAGATGATAGATTAGAATTACTTTGAAGTAGGCAGTGTTATATCCTCCCGTCCAGCAACAGCTAATTACTAAGGGCATGAAAAGGGTGCTCTGGCACTAATGTGTATTAATCACATAGAGAGTAATGTACACATTCCTGGATAAAAATGATAGAACAATAAATTAGATTAATTCCCTTTTGTTGGCTGGTCAGTGAGTCTAGCTCCAAGAAAGACTAATATGAATTTGTCTTCAGGAATATAATGCTATTTTACTATTTTATTAAATATTGCCCATCCTGCATAAAGTCATCCACCCTTTTAAAATGCCACAGCATGGCAGATCACGTGTGATACTGGTAATAAAAGCAAGGAATACAAAGAGGGGGACTGAAATTCATCTATTCTAGAAGTGTCACATTTTCCCTCTCTGTTTTTTGTCATTAAGGTTAAGGAAGTAAGAAGCATTGAATAAGAATGTCATAACCTTTACCAAGAGTGTAGCAAAACACCACAAAGGGGGGGAAATGTTCTTTGATCATCCTGTAGGGGATGGCAGGGTCTGGGTGATAATTAATAATGAAGAGACATTTAGAGGTCATTTGTCAAATTCTCTCTAATTGAGCATAATATATAAAACATAAGATTAAGAGCTAGCTCAGGCTGGAGTTTTCAATCCTTCTTCAAAGCCAAAAAGTTTTAAAGAAAATATTTGAGATGAATTATGCCCTTTGGGTAGAAGGAAGACTGAAGTGTCATTAGCAGCCTAGTGACCACCCATCTATCCAGGGACTATTCATTAAAGTGACTCCTGTGAGAGATGAGTGCACCATGAGGATGCCACGAGCACTGCTCACCAGGACAATGAGCTCCAGCAGCAGGACATTGGATGTGCACTAGTGAGTTATCCATTTGAGAGGGGAGGTGGCTCAGCAAGTGTTTGACCTCCTCCAAGCTCTGTTCCTAGAGCAGGACCACTGGCTCTGCTCACCCTTTCTAAACAGAGCAACATCAGGCAGTGACTCTGGGTGCAGAGCAGAGTCCCAGTGAATTCTCTAGCATGGTTACATGCATTTTGCTGCTAAGAGGCTAAGGGCTTTCACAGCACAAATTGGCAGAGAGCAGCAAACCAGGACTATTAGGTATCTCGCCCCTAAGAACTGTAGCATTAGTGATGCTGAAGGGTAAGGTTAGCAATGCTCAGGGAATTGAGCTGTAAAAGGCCAATGCTGTAAGGGTGCTGCAAGCCTCAGAAGCATACAAGACTTTGCACTTCACTCAGAGGTGCTCAGCACTTTGCAGGATTGATGCAGTTGTTATCTTGCCCTCTTGTCCTGCAACTTCACATCATGCCATGTGAAAAATCCTGGGAAAACGACTTTTTTGAATAAGGAAGATTAATAAATATTTTTTTAAGTAATGGAAGATGGGGAGGAAAAGATGAATTTTCAGGAAAAGTTCATGTGTATATTAAAAGTATTTCTCTTGATAGGAATCTTGTCACCAAAGGATAAAAAAATCCCCCTCTTTAATAGCTGCCATTTGAAATGCAGAGAGAATTGATTTAGTGGTTTAAAAACATTCTGCCAATCTAGAAGTTCCTGTAATATCTAAATCAATGCCTTTCAAATGTCTGTGCAAGCAGGACAAAGCCCCTATCCAAAGAACAGCAAAAGAACTTTTCCTATTAATCAGGAGGAAGGTGATAAATCCCACTGATGGAGAAAATTAGCACCTTTGCATGTTTCCCAGGTTTTGCATTTATTTTGGACACATGGTGATGCATCACAAACCCTGCTGCCTGCCTTGGCTGGGATTGTTTCAGTGGAGATCCAGTATTTCTAGGAGCAGGATGTGGCTGGCTGGGGAAAAGCTGGCTCCTTTCATCCCAGCATCTGCACAGCAGTGGATCTGCTATTAACAGGGAGCTCATGAAATAAAATGAAAGGATCTGATTGGTGTCTTCAGGCTGGGGGTTCCAGAGGTGTCTGCTGGAACAAAGAAGCTGGCTGTGCCTCTTGCAGTTGTCAGGAGAGAGCTGGCTGCTCAGACAGGAGAACCTTGGAGACATATGGACACCATAGTGCCCTGATGACAGCTTTACAGCATGTGCAGCTGTTAGCCACTGGGGTTTATAGTGTGAAACAAATGGGTTTGCAATGTGTGGGAGTTTGGCACCAAGCCTCCACAGCAGCAGGGAGAGTCACAGAAGCACAGAATCATTAAGGTTGGAAGAGACCTCTAAGATCACAGAATCACAGAATCACCAAGACTGGAAAAGACCCCCAGGATCATCAAGTCCAGCCTATGACCCAATACACCACAACATCTAAACCATGCCACTCAGTGCCACATCCAATCTTCTCTTAAACACCTCCAGGGATGTTGACTCCACCACCTCCCTGGGCAGCCTATTCCAGAGCCCAATCACCCTCTGCGTGAGGAAGTGCTTCCTAATGTCCAGTCTAACCCTCCCCTGCTGCAGCTTCAAGCCATGGCCTCTTGTCCTGTCACTAGCTGCCATGGAGAAGAGCCCAATCCTTACCTGACTACAACTTCCCTTCAGGTAGTTGTAGAGGACAATAAGGTCCCCCCTGAGTCTCCTCTTCTTCAGGCTGAATAGTCCCAGTTCCCTCAGCCTTTCCTCATATGGCTTCCCCTCCAGCCCCTGGATCATCAAGATCCAGATCAAGATCATCAAGTTGAGCTGTCAACCTCTCCCCCCCATGCCACTAAACCATGCCACATCTCTAAGTAGCACATCTATATGTTTGTTGAACCCCTCCAGGGCTGGTGACTCCACCACCTCCCTGAGAAGCCTGGGCCAAGACCTAACAGCTCTTCCTGGGAAGAAATTTTTCTTAATATCCAACCTAAACCTCCCCTGGTGCAACTTGAGGCCATTTCCTCTGGGGGAAGAAATTCTTCCTAACATCTCATCTGAACCTCTCCTGGAGAAAGCTGAAGCCATGCCACACTTGAGTACAAGGGCAGTAGAGGATCTCTGCAAGTTCCTTTGGTCACTATCCTGCTACACACCTGGATTTGCACATCCCTAGGAAAGAGAGTAGCTTGGATGAGGCTTCTGCCAAGAGAGACTTGCATTTGCCTGGCAGGTTGCTCCTGAGAAATCACTAGGAAGGAGAGGAAGGAAGAGTGGGCTGTGAGCCAGAGGAGCTGCCTTGGCAGACTGCACAAACCCTGCTGGTCACAAGTCAAACCCTCCTGATTTAGACAATGAAACAATACACAGTATTTATTCCTAATCTCTGTCACCAGTAGATCTGTCATATTATAAACTGTGACACCACCTCATTGCTTATTTACCAGGTGGCAGTTCCTTTCTTACTTATGCCTTGGACCAAGCTGCATGTGGACAGTTGTTCAATTCAGAGAGAGAAAAAAGTGACATGTACTCAGAAGATTTTTTAAATGGGGGAAAACAGCCTCACATTTAAAACTAGCTGAGGTGTTAAAGAAAGGAAACAATCTCTTCGAGTGAATAGAACAGCAGCAGCTCTTTCTGGCTGCAATCTTGCTAAGCTTTCAGAAGTAGCAGTAGATCTTCTCTTTCCCTCCCATTTTTCTGAGAAGTCAGAGAAGGAATATCAGCCTCTCTGCTTTTTCAACTCCCAGCTGGTTTCCCAGGTTTGAATTAAATACTCACTGAACAGAACAAAGGAAATGCAGTGAAAGGGAAAAATCATCTCTGTCCTGCAAGAGTTTAGTGCTGTCAAAACCCAGTTTAGCACTTAAGCACACTCTGGCTCCAAGTTGTTAGCTGTGTATAATGTTTGGGCTGTTTTTGACAGCAAGTTGAGATTTGTGCAGAGTTTGATTTCCTGTGGATATCATCAGTTGAGACATTGTCATTGCTTACCATGTTCTCACAGCTCATTGTTCAGAGCCTTGCCTTCAACACAGGCAAAGCTGAACTTCAAAAAATATTAATTTTCATTGAAATGGGTTGCTTTCTTCTCTAAATCTGCCTTCCAAACAGTTGGCACTTGATTAACAGGAAGACTAGGCTCCAAACTGAAGCTGCAGAGGGCTTCAGCGCTGAGGCAAACAAGCGGCAAGCACACACTTTGCAGCCAAAAGCAAAGACTAATTGCATCTATAAGGTTGCTCTGCCTTCAGCTAATTAATACCTTCACAAGTTGGACTAAATAACTTGTCTGCAGCTCCCTGACAAAGTGTCCTGGAGTGATTAAAATTTAAGAGTGTACGTCATGTTCCCTTTTGNTATGGTAGGGAGAAAGGGCCAAAAGCCATCTCTGAACTAACCAACTTATCTTTCTTTATTGCTTATCTCTTTCATATTATTGTACCATTTAAATTTAGATAAAGCTGTTCTTAGAAATTCACTGTCTGCGTGCCTAGTGCTTTTGGTTTTGTTTATTGCTGTCCCTGAACACAGCCAGTCTAGTGAGCACTGTGGGGGAGAGAAGGCATTTTGAGAAGCCTTCTCAAAAAGATTGTTCTTTTGACCCTAGCTTCTGGTCAAACCAGGACACAAAGTCTCTGTGCAATGGTGCACAGCCCCTAGGCAATCTCTATGGTCTCTTACCCCATTTTGCAGATTGAGTGACTTTGGTCCCTGCTCAGTGCAGATCTGCAGTGAATCTTCCCTCAGTCTGCCGCCAACATCTGTAGAGACTCAAACATCTGCAGAGCAGGAGCTTAAATGGATTGTGTGATGTAGTAAACATCAGGCTACATAAGTAACCTTTATTTATGTGCAAAAAACCAGTTACTATAAAGAGGTGTGTTTTCTACACTGAAAACATACTGCACCAATTAAATTGGCAAGTGCACTTGTATTAATTCTGTCAATGAGCTGTGCAATTTTCAGAGTGGACAGGGTGAGTCTAAGGACACAGAACATAGATTTTTTTTATTCTTTTGAAGAGCTGGCAGTAATGCACCAAGTCTTTGCAGCAATTCCAAAGACTTATTGATTTTGGAGCCAAAAAGGAACCCTTGCATTCATCTGCCTTGACCTCTCACATGACAGAGGGGTTTGCACAGCAAATTCTCTAATAAACCCAGGAGCTTTTTCACTTTAAAGTACCTTTTAAAAAAACCCTACCCTAAAGTACTGAAGGAACTGCAATCTGAAAGTTCAACTCATGATGTGAAATAGAAGTGAATTGAGTGAAATTGATGCTTCTGG
The DNA here is from genome assembly GCA_013396975.1 of Bucco capensis. NCBI lineage: Eukaryota > Metazoa > Chordata > Aves > Piciformes > Bucconidae > Bucco > Bucco capensis. The sequence continues at coordinate 118,955 of VWZO01000699.1, read as the reverse complement.
TCCAGATTGAGTTGAGTCCCATATTTAGAGTCTGCCATATTTTCACACAATTTCTGACCTTTATTCTGTCAGTCAGAAAAAATCCTTCTCCTCCCTAGTAGTACTTGAAGTGATCAGAAACCACCACATTTAAGACTCATTTATTCTTGGGCACTATGTGTGAGTAGTGCCAGATGGAGCATGCAGAATTTAATGTCCACACCACGGCTCCATAGAGGCTCAGAGCTATGGTCTAGACTGAGCCAACAATCTGTGTTTCTGCTTGAAAGAGAGAACAAAGGAGAGCTAGAAAAGCAGGTGAATGCACTGTAAGGCTGCCACTCACCTGAGTGCACAGACAACATCAGCTCCAAGGAATGAAATGTGTTGCATGCAGCTCTGCTCAGCACAGAACAGTCCTGCTCAGGACTCTGGGGTGCAGGAGGACAATGTTGAGGCTTTTTTGGTCCATATACGCAGGGAAATCATCCAGTTAGGAGGATATAAATGTTACTGTGACTTTGTGGAATGCAAAATACAGAACCTCTTACACCTTTCCACTTTCAGACTGAGCCTTCCTAGTCTGAACAAAGTGTTTAAGAAATGTGTAGATGTGGTACTTATATGAGTATAGACTGGGTGAAGAGCTCATTGTAAGCAGCAGTGCAGAGAAGGATTTGGGGGCCATGAGAGATGAAAAGCTGGAGATGAGCCAGCAATGTATATTCACAGCCCAGAGAGCCAACAGCATCCTGGGCTGCATCAGGAGAGGCATGAGCAGCAGGGCTAGGGAGGTGATTCTGCCTCTCTACTCTGTGCTTCTGAGGCCTCACCTGGAGTACTGCATCCAGTGCTGGGCTCCTCAGCAGAAAAAAGATGTGGAGCTGTTGGAGCGAGTCCAGAGGAGGCCACAAAGATGATTAAAGGACTGGAGAACCTCCCCTATGAGGACAGGCTGAGACAGTTGGGATTGTTCAGCCTGGAAAAGAGAAGGCTTTGAGGGGATCTTAGAGCAGTTTTCCAATACCTAAAGGGGGATTATAGGACAGAAGGGGAGAGACTTTTTAAGCAGTCAGACTGTGATAGGACAAGGGGGAATGGTTATAAGCTGAAGGAGGGGAAATTTAGATTGGAGATTGAGGAAGTTCTTTCCCCAGAGAGTGGTTAGGCACTGGCACAGGTTGCCCAGAGAGGTTGTGGATGCTCCATCCCTGGCAGTGTTCAAGGCCAGGCTGGATGCAGCCCTGGGTGACCTGGGCTAGTGATTGGCATCCCTGCTCAGTGTGGGGAGGTTGGAACTAGATGATCTTTAGGGTCCCTTCCAACCTGCCCATTCTAGGATTCTATGATTCTATGACATGGTTTAGTGGCATGGGAGTGATAGGTAGATGGTTGGGCTTGATGATCTTAGAGGTCTCTCCAACCTTAATGATTCTGTGATTCCCACTCCACCCCTACCCCTTCCCCTCAGCAGTGTTTCCTGCTGAGGTGTGTCTGCCTTGCCTTCATTCAGCTCTGTTTGTTTGAAACTGAGGAACTGTAAAGCTTTATGAAGCAGATCAATCCAATGAAGCATTAATCACAGGCTTTTTCACCCATCTGCTCAGCTCAGAAATGATTTTGATTCTACAGGAAATCTTAAAAGTTTGGAATGACTGAACCTGGAGGGAAGGGACTATCTAATGAATCTTAGAATCATAATATCATTATGGTTGGAAATGACCTCTGAGATCATTAAGCCCATCCTGCTGCACCCTGCTCTACCCTGAGGACTCCCAGGTGATGCCAGGAGTGCTGCACTGCCTGGGATTTACCTGAGCTTTCCTATTGCTAAAGAAAACCCAAAAGACCACTGGTAGTCAGAAGTGCTTTTCCTTTATTCCTTTGACAAGAATGCCCAATGATGTCCAAACAAACAGCTAGAAACACCAACAATAGAGTGTATCATCTTGCAGCAAAGCTCTGAAGGTGCTGTTAGTGCTGAAACCCATCCTTTCCCACTCCTTCCAGAACAGTCTGCTATGCATATTGCAGCTCTGTGAAACAACTAACAGTGCAAAGATATTTAGAAGTTATTAGAAGAACTATCAGCAGAAATAGCTTTGTATTTGAGTCCTATGTTTCAGGCAAAGTGGCTGTGGCAACTGAATTCATGTGGAGGCAAACAACTTCTTTTAAAGGATATACATAGACCTCAGGAGAGTATTTAGGGCACTGGAAACAATGGTATATGAGTGCCCTGAGTTATTTGATGCCTTTGATCAATTTTGTATCTGCTGCAGAAGAGAAGCCAAATTATTGAAAGCAGGAGCCCTTAGGTGCATCTGTAGGATGGGAGTGTGTGCACCTGTCACACATTAAATGTATCTTTCTGGATTCCAGTTGTCATTTGAAGATGAAAAATTAGTATCTTTGCATTCAGAGCAGCTTATGAACCCAGTTGTAGTTATCAATTTTGCATGCACATAAGCTCTTTAAGTACTAAATGAGACATGCTATTCAGTGGGGATAAGCAGTAAAATAGCTATACTTGTGAGCAAACCCAATCAATTGTATCTCTTCTGTTCAGAACAAGACAGGGAAATATTTGATTCCTGAAGTATAATTTGGTATTCAGCTATGAAGTTTTTTATAAAAAATTGCATGTGTCTTAAAAATAATGTGACTAAATCAGAACTTAATTCCTGTACTCTAAGCAGGACTAGTAAGGTGTCCATATGTTGCCTGTCAGGTACTAGGCTTTGAATCCCTGTTGTTTTCTTGATCCCTAGATGATATGGCTGCTACATTCTCCAGCTCCCAAATGCAGTCCTTGCTGCATCATCTTTCTCTACTGAGCAGGGAAATCCTCTATCATTAGTAATTCGATCAGAAACATGCAACTCAGGTCTTAAATTCCAACTTTCTTCCCTGTTCTTCTTGCCCTTCCTTCTTGTGGCCTTCTCAGAAACCAGGGAGCTACTGCAATTCTGGGGATACTATGATTTTGAAAATCTTAGCAATTGAAAGCAAACCAGCAAAGAGAACAAGCCTTCTTTATACTATTCTAGGTGCCATTTGAAGCAAAACATCAGCAATTTCAGTGAGAGCAATGCTGTGACACCTGACACCAATCCCATGAGAACACATTCTGCTGCTTCAGGCTCCCCAGGTACAGGTTGGTTCCCTGTCAACATTTCTGTCCCAGACCAGTGACAGCAGATTGTGGCAAAAGTCTAATGCATTTGTTATTAAAAATCATCTTTATAAAGAAATTTGCTAGTGATATGTGGATCTTTCTTATATAATAAAAGGGGTAGATGAACCAACACCATAAGAACATTTTCTGCTGTACATAATTTTTGGTAAAGACAATCTGCCACCTAAGAAGAAGAAGATAGTTTATAGGAATCAACTCTACAAACCTTACTCCTGTTATTGCTGTTGCTCTGTGATAGTAGTGGCAGTAAAGATGCAGTAGTTTCAGTTTAGAAGATGGAATCTTTTCTTCCAGGATGGGAGAGTATTACACACTAGAATATAGGTCTCATTTTCATCTTCAGCCTTTTAGTTCCCCTTTTATAAGTCAAAATTCTCTTCCTCCTCAATTCTACTTGTATATATACACAAACACCCATACAAATAACTCTTATTTAGCATTCACAGCCATGCAGTGCATCTACCTTCTCAGCCAGAGGAACATGCTGTGCAGTTCCATGCACACACTGGGCCAAGAGGAGCAGAGGTTATCAGCAGCAGAGACTTTGCAGCACTATGAGTTATAGGTCAGTTAAATTTCATAGCAGTGTACTGGGAGAGCTTCTATGTTTAAATATAGAATTCTACTTCATGTTTTATTGAAAGGTTTCCACTTTTTAACCTGTTTTATCAAACCCTGCAGCCCAGAGAGCTCCTGGGGATGTCAGGGAGAGTTGTGTGGAGACAGGGATTTGGGGGCTTAGCTCATAATAGAAAAGATGATTGATGTGAGGATGAATACAGAGGCATTGATCTGTTGATCTGTCCAAAAACCAGTCTGACACAGATCTACTTGGCAGAGATCAACATGAGGATACAATAAATATGGGCATTTATCTCCTGGGACTTACAGACTGCATAACATGCTAATGTTTCTGGCCAGCACTCCAGCCAGCAAGATTACAATCCCTAGACTTGGAAATGAAACACCCTGCACCCTGTTTATGCTTCATGCATGATTAAGTGCAAAGAGAGCAAGTCATATCAGCACAACAATCTGTCAAGGAGAGGAACCTTTTGCACAATGCTAAAGCAAACAGCTAAACACATTGCCAGTGTGAAACCTCTCGTGTTGGTTAGAGAGTAGTACATGAAAGCTGTGTGAAAAGGACACCAAGGCTGAAAAGTCAAGCTTCTCAAAGGCAGGAACTGAGACTGCCTAGGAAATAACAATTTTGTTCTTTTGCTAACATTCATTATTACTCAGGAATTCGTCTGTATATTTGCACAGGACCCAAGCTTTGATGGTGCTCTGAATGAGAAGCTGTTCAGTATTTTGGTTTTTCATCAGTATTCAGTGAGTTTTCATCTGTTTGCTCTCATACTTACATACAGGCTATTTAATATCACTTTATGCTCCAGTATCCCTTACATCATGTCAAAAGTCAATGGGATAGGTCAGGTTGGAAGGGACCTCAAATGTGAAAGGCTGATTATTCTCAGGATTTAGCTTTGTGTATCACATTATGCATTCAGGCAACAGCCCTCAAAAGTTTTTAGTTGGGGCCAGGAATAGTCTCAGAGGCTAAATTTGTGCACCCAGGAAGAGAGAAGTGCATACTAAGAATTATTTATGCATTCAGACATCTGGCTTTGGAGCTGTCAATCACCACCCCACTCTCCACTGACTCCATGGAGCATTTGGGCTCTGTATTTGGGGCAGTTGTGGGAAGGTTGGTGTGATTTGTTCCTCACCATTCCAGAGCTTCTGGTCCCTGTTAAGAAACATTGAGATGCTCTCCTTAGGGCCATGGTTTAGTGCTATGCTAGTGATAGTTATGGTTGGACTTGATGATCTTAGAGATCTCTTCCAACCTTCATGATTCTGTAGACTCTAGCTTCCCAAGAAAGGGCTGCAAGCTGCATGAGCTTGTTGTGGCTGTCCTGTCCTCCCTCAAGAGATGCCACCTTCTGCCATTCAGCAGCAGGCATCTCACAGAGAGGAGCTGTTGTCAGAAGGTGTTCCTGGCTGTTTCCTTGAGTGTTGTCCACCCACTCAGTGAGCAGAGGCCTTGGATTGTACAGTTTATATATTTCATTAGGCAGCTGAGAACTGTGACATATGTATATTATAACATGTCTATGGTTTCCTGAATTGTCATCATCTTATGATTCCTTAAAGTATTGACCTTGGAAACCTCCCTAGAAATTCTTTAATAGGCTCAAGCATTTGTTTGTTTGCTTAGGTAAGTACTTATGAAACACCAGTTAAGCTGCTCTGGGTTTCTTTCCCTCATACTGTGGAGATGGGGAGTGTCTGTAGATGTGCAACCCTCTAGGCTCCTCTACTTGAAGTCAAGGTCAGTTCAACACCTCTCCAGGATGGTTTTCAACATCATAGGAGCCCATCTGAGGTGAGTCAGCTAGATGACAGCAGACTCAGATCTTTCTCAAAGCCTAAGTTATGCAACAACAAGAGGCACACATCTGAGGTCAACAAGAAGGCTATCAACCACATGGAAAGTGAAAGGAGGGAGTTGTGGGAGGGATAAAGAGACAAAAGGAAACAGGAATTGATTCAGAATTTTCAGATAAAGTGGAAAAGAGAAAGCAGCATAAAAGAAATCCATGATGTTCTGCAAGAGCAAATGGGAAACAAGTCTCAAAGGAGCCAGGCTTCAGCAGAACTTCCTGAAGGATGAAGCACTTGGAATGAAAGTACCTGGGTGAAAATGCAGGCAGACTCCTATTTTACCCAAGCCACTTCCACCAGACATAAATCTCCACCTGAAGAGCAGCACTGCTCTGTACTCTATACAAAAACAATTTCATAAGCCAGGACAACTTGTGTCCATCACTAAAGAAAAACTCACACACTTGGAGCAGCTAGGAATTTATTGAGAAAGCCAGACAAGGATAATAAGCATGTTAGGGTATAATTACATTAGGACTGTGAAAGTGTAAGCTTCTGCTACAGGGTTTATAAACAGTGCTGCAGCAAAGTTTTCTGCTTGAATAGCTCCTTTAGGAGTGGCTTGTGGTAGATCTTGTCTTGCACTAAAACAAAATCTGAGCCATCTACAGCTCTCCAAAAGCTGGCAGCATGGTTAGCTTAATATATCCCAACTAAAATGAGTAGAAGAAAGTTATGAGACAGAGATGAAAGCTGGAGTCACCATCCCTGGAGGGGTTTAAGAAACATTGAGATGCTCTGCTTAGGGCCGTGGTTTAGTGGCATGGGGGTGATAGGTATGGTTGGACTTAGAGGTCTCTTCCAACCTTAATGATTCTGTGATTCTGTGACCCTTCTGGACTGGGCACAGCAGCTACCAGTGAGACAGCAGCAAACCAGATCCATACCTTACCAACAGCAGGCTCAATTAATTCAATTCCAGTGACATGTGGCATATAACAAAAGCTTCATGAACTGGAGACAGGGCAAAACTCCTCTGCTATTACAGATTGCTGCAGCCTGGCCATGTCAGCAATGCTTACAGACAGAAATGTCAGGGGCACCAACCCATTATGGATACTGTATTTAGAAACGATGGAGTGTGTGCACTCTTAATTTAGCTCTGTGCAACACTAGAGTGGATGGATGGAGTAATTTGGGGTTTCAGGCCTGTGGTATCCTCACATTACCTCTCCAGACAAATTACCATGTTTACCATTGGTAAAGCAGTAGCTCTCAGGACTCATTTCACATTGCTTTTGAAAGAGAGAAGCACACCAGTGGGGAATAGATCTGGCTGGGAAAATTGTGAGGGCACATTTCTATCCTTGGAATTTGGCAAAATAAAAATGCTGGGTAGAAAGGCTTCAATTCTGACTTTGACTTCTAAGTATTTCTGGAAGTTTGGAGTAAACTTGGAGAGTTGAAAGGAAGAAGTTTCTTAAAACCTTGACTCTGCTATGGAATTCCAAGCAAGAGTGAGCAGCTGGAGACTGCTGATGGTCTCTGTAAGAGCAGAGCCCTTCCTCACCTCCTCATGCTACCCAGGGCTCAGCTGAACAGAGTCCCCACACATTGCCTAGGTATTGCCAGAGGGTTAGCTTGCCATGGTTAAATGGAATTTCTCTTCCTGACCTGAATCACTCACAGAGATAGATGGGAGGGAACCCTGCAGTCTTGTGAATAAGGAGAGAGAGAAAATGCTCCTGGAGCAGCTGCAATGACAGAAAATTAAATTAAGGTGGTTGAGGGAAAACCACAATATTTCTTTTCTCTCTTACTCTGGAGATGGTATATGTGTATTTGTGGAGAAGTAAAGCCTTTTAGGCTCCTTTCCTTGCTGAAGGTAAAGCAAAGCTGAGTTTCCTCTCTGGCAGACATACCAAAAGGCTGACAGCACAGTGTATTATTCATTTGCACTCTATGAGTCATTGCCTGCTCTGTTAGTCAAAGAAAATTGTTGTGACCAAGGGAAAAGGTGAAAAATAGCCCAAAACAGAATTATAGACCTCTCTGTACCATGTTTTGTTATCAAATTTACAAGCAGCCATGTGCCAGCACAAAGAAGGAGCTGACTCCTAGGAGAGCAGACAGCTAGAGATGGGGTTTCTGGCCCTCACTTGCACACATGCTTGTGGTCATAGTTTCTTCCCTCCAGAGTCCCAAGCTCTCTACATCAAAACTTTCTAAGCACAATGTAAACATTTCCCTTCCTAAATGTATTGTGCTGCTGAAACCACCAGATTAAAAAATAGTTTAGGACAAAGGTACCATCCCTTTAGAACATTTCACTGATTGAACTCAAAGCATTATTAAACAGCAAAATGCTACTGAAATGCTGGTGGAAAACAGCCTGCCAGCCCTGCCCACAGCAAAGGCAGGAGCAGAGCCCTCAGGTCCCAGCAACCAGAAATCCTCCCAAAGCTTCCAGCATCTCCAGTTCATGCTGATTGTTCATGGCATCAACATGTGGATTGTTCAGACATGCAGCCAGCAAACAACTTTAGGACAAGAAAGGGCTCTGTGCTGGGGCAGCAGTGTTGCAAGCTTGAAAATTTGGCTTCCTCCACTAAATTTCCCATGTGATTCTTAAGCAAAGTTTTTTTCAGTTTATTTTGTGTTATAATAGAGCTAAAAAGAGCATTTTAACTCCCAGACTATCCCAGCTAGTGAAGCATTGAGATGCTCTGCAGACAAAAGTGTTGCTTAGAAACAAAAATACAAACAAGTGGTGGCTAATTTTGCCTCCCAAGGGGACCTGGAAACCAAAGGAGTGCCTCCAGACCATGCTTTCCCTGAAGTGCACCAGCAAAGCTAGCTCAGAGGCAGAGGATGGAGACAGGCTGTGTTTTGGGAGGCAGGTGGCCCAGCAGCATGTCCTGAGCTCACCTGGCTGTGGGGAACTCTGCTGCCAGCTCCCCACACTCCTTCAGCTGCTCAGAGCTCCAGAGCTCCCTGATCTTCAGCAAGCTCACTATGAAGTTGTCAGGCATAGTCTGAAAATCCCTTGTGGTCTCCTGTGGCCCCTGGTGCCATAACTGTGCCCACAGCAGAGGGAGCATTAAACTCATTGCCCATGGGAAAGGGTGGGGAGTGAGACCCATGTTCCTAGAATCCTTGCATGGGTAGCATGAGCTCATTAGCCTTCTGGCAGTCATCCTAGGAGAAGGACAACTCTGATTCCAAACCCGGGCAGATGGAGCTTGTTTAGCCCTGGAAGGCCTTCCAGCTAAGAGGTTAAACCTCCATCCTAAGGACTTGGCTGCTAGCGTCCAAGCTTGCTAGGCCCTGGCAGATGAACCTTAGGACTAAAGGGTGGGTCCAGCTCTGTGCATGCTGTGTCTCANCTGTGGGCACAGTTATGGCACCAGGGGCCACAGGAGAAAAACAAGGGATTTTCAGACTGTGCCTGTGTAGCACTACAACACTGTGCCATTCTTCAGTTCCATTCCACCTCTCAGCATTCCCTTTGGTGCAGTATATTCCATTTCTGAGCTCTTCCAGACAGCAGCTCACCTCTGTTCCCATCAGAAGTACTGGCTGTATATGCTGCAACAGGAATTCGAGCCCTGACAGTAATTTCAAGACACAAATAACTTTTTTCCAAACCTAACAGGTTTTCCTGTGAAAAATCAGTTATGGGCTTGGGGAGACAATCAGGAGCAGCTACAGACTCAAATGCTTCTGGTTTAAATTTAAAACCCAAAACTAGTAAAGAGACTGCTTTTTTCCTGGCACAAATGTTTATTGCAAAACCATGCAGAATCACACAGAATCATTAAGGTTGGAAGAGACCTCTAAAATCATCAAGTCCAACCATACCTATCACTCCTACACCACTAAACCATGGCCCTAAATAGAGCATCTAAACGTTTCTCAAATACCTGCAGTGGCAGCAGGGGTCAGATGGCACATCCTAATGCCATTCTGCTCTGGTACAATGCAAATGGCCAAGTCTTCCCACGTCAGTCTGTATTTCTGCTCTAGATCCTGTTGTTACAGGTACAAGGTGGGAAGCTTGTCCTATCCTTTGTGTGCTCTCATTCTGGTGGGCTAAAGGGGGATTATAAGACAGAAGGGGAGAGACTTTTTAAGCAGTCAGACTGTGATAGGACAAGGGGGAATGGTTCTAAGCTGAAGGAGGGGAAATTTAGATTGGAGAT
>VWZO01000699.1:63294-94152 GCA_013396975.1 Bucco capensis | reverse complement strand
TTGTTGTGGCCAAAGTGTAAGACTCTGCACTTGGCCTGGTTGAATTTCATACCTTGGTCATTGCCCATTCACCTAGCCTGTCCAGGTCCCTCTGCAGAGCCTTCCTTCCTTCCAAGAGATGGACACTGCCTCCCAACTTGGTGTCATCCGCAAATTTACTGATGGTAGACTCGATCCCCTCATCCAGATCATCAATAAAGATGTTGAACTTGCTTCAACCTCCTTTCAGGTAGTTGTAGAGAGAGATAAGGTCTCCCCTGAGCCTCCTGTAGATAGGCTATTTTGCTTAATTGGGAACCACATGAGAGTGTATTAAATGCCAGGAACTGAATGAGGCACAAGTGACTATCAATAGCATCCCTTTGTTGTTTATGTAGGTAATCCACTTTCTTTTGAGTTTCATTTCATGGCTTTCTTTCAGCAGTGCTGCTTTGCTAAGGGAAAGCAAATGTGTTTGTTGAAGCCCAGGGAATGAGCTGCAGGTTGGACAGCAGATTGAGAAGAAAAGCCTACACTCACTGAGATTTTCCAGGTGATCAGTAACATGCCTAACTTGCCTTGCACTCCAAATTGATTGTTTTACCCAAGATAATTAAAAGCTGCATTCTCTGAGTGCAGCAGCTGCTTGTGAATGTCACTGTTTGGCCAGAAGTCTTTTCTCCAGACAATCCACAATCCAGTATCCATTAACATGCTCTCCTGTAGGGAGATTGAGAGATTTCTGCTCATCAGACAACCCTCATTATTATTAGTTTTGCACTGAGTTATTCTTCTGTGGCAGGATTGGTTTTATTTTGTTCAGAGGAAATTGAGCTAAACATTGTTTTTTAACACATCCCCTCAAGAAGGAGCAGTGTAAGGATGCAAAATTAAGGAGCAATTCAGCTCTGTAGGTCTTAAAAGGCTTTTCTTGCATGGAAGAAAGAACAAGAGCATGGGGCAGGGGGCAACAGAAACCTCCATCATGCTCAGAAATGGCACAGGTTGTGACAGAAATTGTTAAAAAACTAGCAGCAAAATATTTTAGATTGCATAAGGCACCTTCAGTTCTTGGTTTCTCTCAGGTCTGCCATCAAATTTGACAGAACCACAGCCAAAACAGGAGACAGCTTGGATGGGATTTCCTCACCTGGGTAAACCAAACTGCTGCCTTCCAGTTCTTCCAGCAGACTCTGCTCCCTTTGCACTGAGCCCAGGGACTGGTCCATCCTCTGGTGAGTCAGTTCAGTTCACCAGGATGGCAAAAAGCCACCAACTGCTTTATTGTGTTGCCTTTAGCAAGGTGCAGGGGCTCCCAGGCTAGATGAGCCTTGCAGCTGACGGAAAGCAAGTGGAGTGGGAAGCTTGAAGACAAGGGGCAAGTAGCCCTGCTGTAGTACTCCAGACATGCAACTTGGCATTATCAGGCCTTTGGTTACAACTAGACATATTAATAGTTAGCTAGAACTCTTCAGACTGCCCAAGGGTGCCTTTATTAAACACCAACAAGCCTTTCCCTCTGGGAAGAAAGCTACAGTAGAGTGACCTGTCAATGCGAACTTCCATTTGGCTCTGGAATCTGAGCAGAGAACAACAGCCACACCAAAGAAATGGGAAACATCTTCACTGATGCTGGTGTGCTTGGGAGTGATGATCAGCTCTCACAGGCTGGAATGTGTTTAATTTTTCAGCAGTTGTCTTGACCTTGCCAGCTAAGAAATTCCTCAAGGGAGATATCTATGGAAGCTTCCATAAGCATTCCCACTCTCCCAGCTCCTGCTCCACAGCAGGGCAATGCCAACTGCACAGCCTTCTCCCCTCCTGCCAAGAGCAGAGAAGGATAACCTGTCCTGATGGAAGTACCATGATGTTGGTACCATGCTAAGGCAGAGAGGACAGTGATATGAGAACAGAAAACACAAGCAACCTGAAGGAGCTGAGCAAGGAACCAAAGACATGGCAGGAGATTATAAAAATAAAGGAATTTGATCTTGTTGAAGCTGTTGTAGTGATTCTAATAATCATCTCCTTGAGATGCAGAATCCTGGATTGGTTCATGCTGGACTGACACCTGGACTCAGCCTGATTTCAGAGGGCAGTGCTTGGTATGATGGGCAAAACAATGGAAAAGCCCTAGGGAAAGAGATAATGATGAGGAAAGGCTACAATTCCTTGCAAAGCTAATGTAGAGGTCACCAGAGGGCTCTCTAGTCAGCATCTGGACATGGATGGCAAGGAGGACCCCAGGTGATGGAAGAGCTCCTCTACATGCCCTGTTAGCCTAAGAGAAGGGAGGCTTGCAGTACTGGTTGTGAAGGAAGGTGACCTTTCTCTCTTCATTTCCTATGGTAGCCAACCCTGATGCCAAAGCCATTAATGGCAATAATTACATTCCAAACAAAGGCCTGTAACTGGTTAATCTCAGCAGCTCTTGGGAAGAAGTGGCTAAGGCTCAATGCTCCTGCTAAACTTTCAGTGACAAGCAGGGCAAGTCTCCCTTGATGCTCTCCCTTCCTCCCCCAGCTCTGAAAAGTTAATGTTTGAGCTGAGGCTGTGGTACTGCTGCAGAGAAGGGAGCTGCAAGACAACAGGAACACAGAAGGCAGGCACTGAATAAACACACACACAATAGAAAGTGAGAGCACTGAGAATACAGACAAAGCTTTAGGTATAAAAGGGGATAAGAAAAGACATTTTTAAGTGTAAAAGTAGAGGGTAGAATGTGGGTGAATTGTCATGTAAGAATAAACTCTTCCATTGGAATGCTATTTATAAATATCCATGTGTTTTACAAATGAGTATTTATTTATCCACCTTTTGTTTTTCTTAGGAGGAAACAGATCCAAATGTTTGTGTCTTTCCTGAGACCCCAGTGATGAGTGCTAACAGGGTGTGAATTGTGAAACAAAAGCACTTAAAAGACTGAAGGAAATCCCTCAGAAAGCTCCCTTACTTCAACCAGTCCTTCAAGGCTAGGTCCTGAGGATAACAAGCTCCAGTTTTATTTCCCTGCCTCATGTCCCAGCCTTCGTTTTGTGAGCCCTTTAGTTATACTGTTTCCATAGAAGCCTTTACTCTTCTCAAATAAAGGGAAAAGCTACTACTACTTCATGGCAAGTGAGCCCCATCACAGAAGGGAAAATCAACAGCTTATTTAATCATTTCATTCAGATGTTGCATCAGAGTTGATCTCTGTGAAGATATAACAAATTAATTAGCAATGAAGGAGCAAATAAAGTGTTAGCAGAGTTTGAGCACAGGCAGTAACCTTCTCTTAAATACCCATTAACTATTGCTTCATCGGTAATAAATTACAGCAGACCATGTAAATGCTATCTGAATATCAAATAATCTTACAGGGGATGCACATGTAAGTACAAAATTAATTCATCTGCCATTAAATAATGATTGAGGAAACAATCTGAAATCAGTTTTTTACTGCTCTATCTTCATGATCCACCAAAAGACAGGAAAAAGGCCACAGGACAAAGTGACAAAGAGGAAAAAGAGGACAAGTAGGAAACTGCTGTGAAATCAGTTTTTACAGCACTATTTTCATGATCCACCAAAAGGCAGAAAAAGGCCACAGGACAAAGTGTGGCATTCTGTGCTAAGCCAGTTGTGATCTGCAAAAATTCATGGATCCTTCTGTGTCTCACCCAAGAAGAGAGGATTTGTCTCTTGGGCCAGATAGATGCAAACCCCTTATGAAGCTGAGGAGAGAAAAATCCTTGGACTACAAGACAAAGCCTAACAGACCAGCACAGGAGAAATAACAATCCCTGCATGCCCGCTGGCTGGCAGGCCTGTGAGTACCAAACATCTGCAAGCTTTACTTGGTGAATTCTGCCCAGGTTTCCAGAATCCTGAGAGGCACAAGTGTCCATGTAACATTTCGGTGCACCAGCAGAGGGCAGCACACGCTTCCTAAAGCAGCCTGCTCAAGCCCTTCACTCAGTCCCAAGCCAGGCAAGAACTCCAGGGCCAAGCTGCTGCTCTGATACTCCAGCAGCAGTACCTGCTCATTTTTCCTCAGGGATTTTTTTCCTTACTTTATCACCTTTCTCCTACAACCCAGAATTCAAGCCCATAACAGGTCAAATTTTTTGGCTACAAAAATGACTAGGAGACTTAAGCATCTCTCTTATGGGGAAAGGCTGAGAGAGTTGGGGCCTGGAGAAGAGCAGCCTGAGGGGGATCTGATCAGTGCTTGTAAATACTTAATGGTTGGGTGTTAGCAGGATGGGACCAGTCTTATTTCAGTGGTACCCAGTGACAGGCACAAACTTGAACAGAGGAACTTCCATCTAAACATAAGGAGGAACTTCTTTACTTTGAGAGTGGTGGAGCACTGGCCCAGGCTGCCCAGGGAGATGCTGGAGTCTCCATCCCTGGAGAAATCCCAAACCCACCTGGACACATCCTGTGCAAGCTGCTCTAGGTTCTCCTGCTCTGGCAGGGGATTGGACTAGATGCTGGGATGCCTCACACAGCCGGATGAACATGAGCCAGCAGTGTGCCCAGGTGGCCAAGAAGGCCAATGGCATCCTGGCCTGGAGCAGAAACGGTGTTGTCAGCAGGAGCAGGGAGGTGATCATGCCCCTTTGCTCAGCTCTGGTGAGGCCTCACCTTGAGTACTGTGTCCAGTTTTGGGCCCCTCACTACAAGAGGGACATTGAGGTGCTGGAGAGAGTACAGAGGCTACCATGCTGGTAAAGGGCTTAGAGCATAAGCCTTATGAGGAAAGACTGAGGGATCTGGGCCTGTTTAGTCTGGAAAAGAGGAGACTGAGGGGAGACCTCATTGCTCTCTATAACTACCTGAGGGGAGGTTGTAGGGAGGCAGGAATTGGTCTGTTCTCCCTGGTAGAGAGTGATAGGACAAGAGGAAATGGATTGAAACTGCGCCAGGGGAGGTTCAGGTTAGATATTAGGAGGAATTTCTTTACTGAAAGGGTTGTGAGCCATTGGAACAGGCTGCCCAGGGAGGTGCTTGAGTCACCATCCCTGGAGGTGTTTAAGAGACGGCTGGATGTTGTGTTGGGGAGCATCATTTAGTGGGGTGATAGGGCTAGGAAAAAGGCTGGACTTGATGATCTTCAAGGTCTCTTCCAGCTGTAACTGTTCTATGTTCTATGTTTAGATGATCACCAGAAGCTCCTTCCAACTCCTAACAATCTTTGATTCTCTAACATTGCTTCTCAAGATCCCATCTTTGCTCCTCCTTCCCTTGCTTTTGAGTGTCTTCTTCAGCTTTCCTCAGCTTACTAAGGCTCTGTGGGTGCAATACAGCAAGGCTTCTCTACACGATGTGTGGGTGCTCAGTGAGAAGATGCCAGTGCTGTCTCTTCAGGCAGTGGTGTACAACAAAAACTCAGCATCAAAACTATGGCTCATCTTCTGCCTCACTCATCCCAGACACAAGCTGGGGGTTTTAAGGCCCAGTGTGAGAAAACACAGTGTTCCCTTTGTGTTATCACATAGTCTCCTTAGAGACACTCACAGTGCTTCTTGATACCTAAGGAAAAGAATTTCATAGAATCATAGAATGGTTAGGGTTGGAAGGGACCTCTGGAGCTCATCTAGCCCAACCCCCCTGCAGTGGGCAGGGACATCCCCAACTAGAGCAGCTTGCCCAGAGCCCTGGCAAGCCTCACCTGCAATGCCTCCAGGGATGGCAACTCAACCACCTCCCTGGGCAACCTGCTCCAGTGTTCCACCACCCTTGTGGGGAGCAACTTCTTCCTAATGTCCAATTTAAATCTACTCCTCTCCAATTTAAAACCATTGCCCCTTGTCCTTTCACTCCAGGAATTTCCACATCTACACACAGGCTGTAAGTTATATTTGAACTATGTGCATCTCTACACTCCAAAGATCATTTCCACTCTTCTTTCCATTCCAGAGGTACACTTGCACCTGTAGAAAGACTCTTGCTTCAAGGATTGCACTGGTACTAAATAAAGAAGCATTCCACTGAAGTAAATGGCATTTTCAGGACAAATACAACAGAGATACTTTAAATTTTCACTCTATGCATTGAACTGCGTCCAAGCAGCTANAGCATGGATGGAGCCCTCCCTGGAGCTTCGTTCGCGAAGCCTAGCCATACATACAAAAAGAGAAGGATTTCTTCTGCTGTCTCTTCAATCCATCCTTACTGAGCCACTGCCTAAATCCAGGGCACTTCTGAGATTCTTTATACTGCACTGCTAACTTACTCAGCTGAGGGTCAAATGTGAAAATGCACTTGTGTCCAGAAGTCAAATAAGCAGTGAGAGAGGGCTTTGACTCATTAACAGATGCTGTCAGGACTCCAGCAGCTTGGAGAGCCTTTCTGTAATTATTAAAATGCTCTTTCAGGAGCAAGATGTTATTTGAAGTACACAATATTTATAAAGGTATGCAAGCAGTGTTATAAAGAACAAAATATGTCTCTGATATTGCAATGCCAGACAGGTGGAGGACTGAGTAGGAGAAGCATTAACAATGAGTGATAAAGATGGTAAGCAGTTGATTAAAGCTGGTTCTGAAGAGAATTATTCTGAAGATGAAGCTAAACCCATTTTATAATGTACACCCTCATAGTGAAATGAAGAAAATGCATCAGGTGTTAGACTTAGAGGAATGTCTTCTCTTTTCAATAAGCACAGAGCAGCATTATGTGGTCTGGTTCAGAATGCCATCTCAATTATGCTGTGAGAGAAACACTAAACAGGAAGAATAAATAAGAAATTGAAAACCTTGTGTTGATTTCACTTTGACACTTATAACTCACTTGGTTTCCATGTAGAATGAATCACACATGCCTACAGTAGAAGTCTAAAAGCAAATATAGAGGGAAAGGACTGGGAGACTTCTGCTGCTGAAACCAAATTTTTAAACCAATTCTTGAGGGTTAGCTCTGCAAAATAGGGAGTGCTGTGCTTAAAACATCTCTGCCTTGATTCCAAGCACAATTACACTTCACTCGTGGTGTGAATGCAAATGGAAATGAGTACAACTCATTGTAGTCAAGAACCAAAATAACACTTGTAAGGGTAAGAGCATGTTGACCCCAGCAGGCAGCTTGGTGTCATCAGCAGACTTGCTGAGGGTGCACTCAATCCACTGTCCATGTCACTGATAAGGATGTGAAACAGCACCAATCCTACTACTGACCCCTGAGGGACACCACTTGTCACTTGGACATCAAGCTGGTGGCTGCAACTCTTTGAGTGGGACTGTCCAGCCAACTCCTCATGCACCAAGTAGTCCATCCATCAAATCCATGTCTCTCCAATTTAGAATGAAGGATGTTGAATGCTTTGCTTAAGACCAGGTAGATGACATGAATTGCTGTTCCCTTATCCACCAATGCTGTTATCCCATTGGAGAAGGCCACCTAATTCAGGGGACTCTGGAAATATTAATATGCTACTGTCAGGCACAGTCTGCAAATCCCTTGTGTTCTCCTGTGGCCCCTGGTGCCATAACTGTGCCCACAGCAGAGGGAGCATTAAACTCATTGCCCACGGGAAAGGGTGGGGAGTGAGACCCATGTTCCTAGAATCCTTGGATGGGTAGCATGAGCTCATTAGCCTTCTGGCAGTCATCCTAGGAGAAGGACAACTCTGATTCCAAACCCGGGCAGATGGAGCTCGTTTAGCCCTGGAAGGCCTTCCAGCTAAGAGGTTAAACCTCCATCCTAAGGACTTGGCTGCCAGCGTCCAAGCTTGCTAGGCCCTGGCAGATGAACCTTAGGACTAAAGGGTGGGTCCAGCTCTGCACATGCTGTGTCCCACCTAAAATAAATCCATAGTGCAGGCTCGAGGGTGCTATCTGCTATCCTCTTTTTATCAGCGCTTGGAAAAGGCGCTGAGGAGGAACGTGGCTGGAGCCCTCCCTGGAGCTTCGTTCGCCAAGCCTAGCCACAACGAATATGCTACTGTGATATCTATTATAGAAGTAGTCCCAAGGACATAATTCAGGAGTACAGAGAATAGCTAGTCAGATAGCAGGCAGAAAAACAGTCCCTCAGAACAGCTTGGGATTGATCTGGGCTCATACGTCAAAGGGCAAAGCAGAATGGAACTAGCAATTTCATTACCACGTCTGTCAAGAGAATGTATTAATTGATCCAAATTCTTCACTGTCTTTAATGGATTGAGCTGCCAGAGAGAATTAATGCCTCACAGATTTGTGTGAATTATAGGTTAGGATGCTCACAAGTTTGTCAGAAGAAAAATGGCCTCTTTGCAATGAAACTGATGGCTAAGATTAGCTCCTCCGAGCCTGAAAAGAAGTTGTGCTAAATGGCCATCTTTAAAATATGTATTGAAAAGAAAACAAAACAAAAGGAACAACACAAAGAAGTTTCTTTCCTTTCAAATCTGACTTTAAATGCTGTGTTTTCAAATTTGTCATTTCCTTTCATAAAGATATGTAGAGCAATAACACAAAAGAATGATGTTTAAGGGAAACGTGCCTTCTGGATGGACTAAAAGAGTGAACAACCAAGCATATCATGACTCACATGTGGGGAATTAACATTGAATTCTTACAAAATAAGAAAATTCTGTGCATAAAAATAGTATCCCTTTGTGGACAAAGCTGATAGAAAACATTCTTGTTCATAGTGAAGACAGCACTGAAGGATCCTGCACGTGGACACAGGACTTGCTTTCTGTCTGTGGTTCAAGGTCTGAGCTTCTGACAACTTTACAGCACTCAGTAATGCTCCAGGACAGACAGAGACTATCCTGATGCAGTGAGCAGTGCATGGATGCAATCACTGAGGCTTTCACAAGGAATGGTATTTTCTCCACCACTGCCATTCACCTGCCTCTGCACTTCTCCTCTTAGATAGGCTTCATTTTGTAGACTTCTGCTGCCTTATGTCTGGGGCAGTGCTTGTTGGGGTTTTTTACTTTATTTTGGACAGAGAGAGAGAGAGAGAAAAGCCAGAGAAAAGTGAGACTGAAACGAAAATAGTCTTTTGATGTGTGGTGTTATTTGTCACTCTTCACCCCAAGCAGCAGAGGTCTGGAAAATGTTAACTGCCTGGAAAATGTTTTTTTCCCACCTCTTAACAAAAAATGCTTATGATGCATGATCTGCCAGCAAGGCAGATTTTGGTGTAAAAAATCTCATCCAGAAGTCTGGCAATGAAGTTTCAGAGCTAGCTGCTTTCCTAGCTCCGAACTGGAGCTACATCAATGATCGCTCGCTGTGTTTTCCTCTGTGGAATCCCTGCCCATGGGGAGCTGTACCAGAAGATCTTCAGTCAGGATTGCTGAGCCACAGAGGACAATGTAAGCATATTATAATGAAAAAAAAATTAAAAATAGCTGAATCCAAGTCTTCAGATTTGGCCAAAGGCAAACATTTCAGCCAATTAATTACAGATTTTGCAGACTGCAGTCAGCAGTTGCACACAATCATTCCAATGAATTGTTGTTGCAACTGATGGAATTGTTATTAAAGGTGATGTTGACAGAAAGCATCTGCCAGTCTCTCTGGGTTCTCCTGACAAAGGGCTCTGCCTTTAGGAAGGTGCAGGGGGATGACAGTTCTCAGCATCTCCCTGCAGCCTCTCCCAAGGCACAAGGGCTGCACACCAGGAGGCTGGGGAAGAACCAGCAGTGGCTCCCAGGCAAGAAACTGCTGCTGGCTGCCTGAGTCCTGCAGTGCCCTTCCAGGATGGGGAAGGCTGGGATGATGTTTTGGGACCAGTGCTCTTCAACATCTTCATTAGTGACCTGGACATAGGTATCAAATGCACCCTCAGCAAGTTTGCAGATGACACGAAGCTGAGTGGTGTGGTTGATAGGCCAGAAGGGCAGGATGCCATCCAGAGGGACCTGGACAAACTTGAAGAGTGAGCCCAAGAGAATAAAATGAAGTTTAATAAGTCAAAATGCAAGGTCCTGCATTTGGGTAGGAGTAACCCTAGATATGAGTACAGACTGGGTGAAGAGCTCATTGTAAGCAGCAGTGCAGAGAAGGACTTGGGGGTCATGAGAGATGAAAAGCTGCAGATGAGCCAGNGCTCAGTGTGGGGAGGTTGGAACTAGATGATCTTTAGGGTCCCTTCCAACCCGCCCATTCTATTCTATGCAAAGGATCTGGGACTCACTAATGGCAGGAGGTCTGGATTTTCCAGCAGCTCCTGAACAAAAAGAGCTTGTTGCTTGCCACAGGACAAGGCATGAAGACTGCATTTGAGCTTCTCAGGTGCTACTCATAGCTCACAAACTGTCCACCCTCACCTTAAACTCACAAACTTGTTGAACTTCTCCTGTTATTTTTGTATTATCTTACGTAATGTTAAATAGGTGGAAGATTTATTTTAAAGCCATTGCCATACATGTGGGCAATTTGTTAGTGAGATTCATGTTGCATCTTGTTCACAGGACAACTTTTGTCTTTAAAGATAAACTCTTTTTTGTCCCCCAGACATTGCAAATGAGTCAGTCCAGAATGGCTGCTGGTCACTGGCACCACAATCCACGTGCAAACATGTGGACACTGACATAACAATGACCTGTTCTGTTCAAGGATTCAAAACCACTTCCAGTCCAAGCAGCAACTGCATGTAGGTGCCAAGAAAAGGAAAGGACAACTGGACTGATAGCTTGCTTAGCTGTCTGCTTTAGAAGATGTGCAGCTGCATCATACACCAGCTAAGCTTTCACAGAAGTTCTTTTGGTATACCCAAGGAGAAAGGATTGCAATAATCCATATCACAGAGAACCAAAACTTGGACTACAGAGACTTGGTTCCCCTCCAAAGCTGGGTTTCTTTGCTATGCACAGGCATTCCTTTCAGTTACTATAATAAGCATCCAAGAATGGAGGAAAAGCTGAGAGTGAATCCAATGCAAGAGCTAAACAAGGGATGAGAGCAGTCCACCTCTGAGGCTCTGCATGCAGCTCCTTCCTCTCACCCAAGAGGTATCCCCTCTTTAAGAACATGTAACTCTTATTTCTTTGAGCCAAGCCCTTCCCATCTAAACCCTCATTTTTCACTGACTTAGAGGATCATTCACATTTGACATTTATGGCAGCATAAATGGGTGTAATTTTTTGTGACATAGCATGGAGAGGAGTAGATTTAAATTGGACATTAGGAAGAAGTTCCTCCCCACGAGGGTGGTGGAACACTGGCCCAGGTTGCCCAGGGAGGTGGTTGAGTTCCCATCCCTGGAGGCATTGCAGGTGAGGCTTGCGGTGAGGCTGGGCAAGCTGCTCTAGTTGGGGATGTCCCTGGCCACTGCAGGGGGGTTGGACTAGATGAGCTCCAGAGGTCCCTTCCAACCCAAACCAGTCTAGGATTCTATGATTCTATGATTCCCTACAGGCTCACTGCAATGAAGGAGCAAAGCATTTAACAGAAGTTTTCCAGGTGAGAACTGCTGCGAGGGAGAAGGTAGAGGCAGAGGCAGTCAGTCCCTAATGAACAGCCTCAGACTTGTCAGAAAGGAAGTGAAGAAGGCATTTTGAAAGGGATGAGATCTCCCCACTCTCCCAAATCCCTGAGGCAGCTCAGTTGCATCAAATGCCACCTAAGCTAAAACAGTAATAGCACCAAGGGTTCACAAGCAGATCATCTCTCAATGGCAAAGAACTCTCTCTCTGTGCCTAAACCAGCATGGAACTTCTCTGGCACCAGGGAAGCCTAAGGTTGCAACCCCTGGGCTGCCACCAGCTCCTCAGTGCTGACGTGGAACAAGCCCCATCAGCTGTGGAGGGCACTGGTGTCCAAGTGATGGATCCTTAAGCAGGAGCAGGAGCTATCAGCTAAAAACTGGGCAGGTGAACAAGAGAAAAAAGAAAACAAGAAAACCCACAGAGGGTTTCAAGGCTCCAGCCTGATCTGCAGAGGTCTAACTGCTGTTTTAACATCATTTTTCTGTGAAGCTGAGAAGGCCTGAGGCTAATTTCAAAAGCAGAGGATCCTAATAGGGTAACTAAAAGAAATGTACTAGGGAAGCAAGGTCTTGAAGGAGTAGTAGATGTCCAAGTTCTCAAAGTCACAGTGACAGTTCAGGAGCCAAAAAAGGGAAAGCATTCCCCAGCCTCTGAATTAGGATATCTTTATTCAACAGCATTTCTAATTATCATCTCTCTCCAGAGTTTGAAACTAAACTGCAAAGCTTGAAGCAGTGACTACATCTCATAGAATCACAGAATCATCATGATTGGTAAAGGCCTCTGAGCTCATCGAGTCCAACCATCCACCTCAGGACCTATCAGCCTTTCCTCATTAAAATCCCTTCATGGATTACACCTGCAAGCCCAAGAGTTTTTAGTGCAAGTCAAAGCTTTGATATCTTACCAGTGACTTTGTAGTTTTGACTCCTGGAAAAGTGGAGGATCCATGTCAGTCATTTTCAACTATGGGGCTCCTAAAAGTGCTAAAAATGAATTAGCACTAATGGTTTTACAAGTTTTGTTGGTTGTGCTTGCTCAACTGCTGCTCTTGGCTCATTTTTAGGCTGAAAAGGAGCTATAATGACCTTTGCATTGCCAGAATTGGGGATCAATGCTCTAAACCCACTTTAGAGCTATTTTCCTTTCAGTGCAGGCTGATTGGCAGAGGTTGGCAATCTGAGGCCATTTGCATCGTGTGATGATGAATGCCACAGACACACTGTAAATAGGGCTGCTGAGCAATTTAATGGCTGCTTTAGATGCTTCATTTCTTAGGAGAAAAGGTCACCCATTGTCCCAGCTCCCATGATTAATGGCAGCTCCTGTGTCTTTATGGGATAGTTCTGCAGTCTGTGCTTTGCAAGGGACTGTTTGTTGGTCGTTTCAGACTCTACCAAGGTTTACTACTCAACGTGCATTTAGATTTGTTGTTGAATACAAGAATTTTTTTCCAGCAGGCTGTCCTACTGGGAAGAGGCTTATGGCTGGGGTCTAAACAACTCTTGTAGCCCACTTGAGTACAATTTACTCCAGCAGGATGGCTGAAATTCATGCTTGTCATGCCATTCTAAATAAACAAATTACTGAATCCATGCAGTGGTTCTCTACCTGAATTCTGTCCATTTGAAACAGGATTCATTTTTATTTTTATCATTGTTATTTTCCTGAGGTCTGGGCAGTTTAATGTCATCCAGACAAACAGCAAATATTAACAAGTCCTAGTTTCCTCATTACAAAGTTTTTCACTTTATACCTAGCAGCTCAGCTCCTTGCAGTATGACTCATTGCTAGGTTATTGGACAGGTTATTCTAACAGGAGTAGGCCAGTGCCTTTGAATGAGACTTCTAAAAGGTAGACATTTCTATAACAATTTTCAGTTTATTTGGATACAAAAACAGAAATAGGAATGAGATTTTTCATGTATATTGAGTCTCAGCCTAAGAATCACAGAATCATTAAGATTGGAAGAGACCTCCAAGATCATCAAATCCAACCATCAACCTCTCACCCCCATGCCACTAAACCATGGCCCTAAGTACCACATCTACACATTTTCTGAACCCCTTCAGGGCTGGTGACCCCAGCACTGCCCTGGGCAGCCTGGGCTAATGCCTGACAACTCTTGCTGGGAAGAAATTCTTCCTTATATCCAATCTAAACCTCCCCTGGTTCAACTTAAGCCTATTTCCTCTTGTCCTATCACTAGCAATCCATGAGTAAGACCTACCCCCACCTCACTCCAACCTCCTGTCAGGGAGTTGCAGAGAGAGTTAAGGTCTCCCCTGAGCCTCCTCTTCTCCAGACTAACCAACCCCAGTGCCCTCAGCTGCTCCTCATCAGACTTATTCTTGAGACCCTTCACCAGCCTTATTGCCCTTCTCTGGACACACTCCAATGCCAATCTGCAGCTTGATTTTGCTCCTGAGTTTTGAGCCCCAAGCTTTGTTTAGCCTCCATTTACTGCTCTAGCTTGCTGTACACCCACTCCAGCAGCAGCATTACAGCAAGAGAAATGACTGTCAGCAGCTGAAGGCTTTTACCCATTACTGTGCAAGGTTTCACAGCTAGCTCTTCCATTAAAAGAAGATCAGCTTCTGTTGGTATACTAAAGTGCTGAATATGGATAGCAATTATTTACCACAATTGAAAGACATTAAGAACTTGTCAGAATCAAATCAATTCCTGGTTAAGTAAGGTACATTAATAATTGCCAGCTGATGAAACTAATATGGATTTTATTTTAAACTGAAAGAGAAAGAAAATATTCATCATTCTTGCCATTTTTATGGAGTTATTCAGAGAATGAATTATTGATTATAGGCACAGGATGAGTGAATAGACTGTAGACATTTAGGTACTTGTCAAATTAAGGAGTATGATTACAATCAGATGCAGAATCATGACAAAGAGGGATGCAGTGGCTGACAGCTCCTTGCCAGTGAAGAGCAGGTGCCAATGTTTTGTAGTCACTGCACAGAATCAGGGAAAATGTGAAAGAATTTGGGTCAGGATCCTGGATGATTCACAGATTCACAGAATCATTAAGGTAGGAAGAAACCTCTAAGATCATCAAGTACTATCACCACTAAACCATGGCCCTAAGTACCACATCTCTACAGGAACAAAAGTGTCTCAAAGGCTAATATCTCAAAGCATTGCCTAAAAGATACCCTCCCCTCTATCTTCCACCTCTCTGAGGGGAAGATCCCAATCACAAGCAGTCCCCAAGGAGGCAGCTCCTGTGCCCAGGTGCTCACATAGCATGTTGGGAGAGGATGGGAGGAGAAGGCAGAGCTTGGCTGAGCACCAGCTCCAAAGCTTTGTTTTGGCACTGCGAGGCTCTGCTGAGCAGATCAGATGCAATTGCATAGCTGTAGGCCAGTCTGCACTGAGTAGGGACCACAGTATCCCAGTATGCCAGGGGTTGGAAGGGCCCTAGAAAGATCATCTAGTGCAACCCCCCTGCCAGAGCAGGATCACCTAGACCAGCTCACACAGCAATGTGTCCAGGCAGCTCTGCAATGGCTCCAGACAAGGAGACTCCACAGCCTCCTGGGCAGCCTGGGCCAGTGCTCTGGCACCTGAACTGCAAACAGGTTCCTCCTCGGGTTAATACTAAACCTCCTGTGATCCAACTTGCTCCCATTCCCTCTTGTCCTACCATTGGATGCCATTGAGCAGAGCCTGGCTCTCTCCTCCTCACACTCACCCTTCACATATTTCTAAGCATTGCTGAGGTCTCCTCTCAGTCTCCTCTTGTCCAGGCTGAAGAGACCCAGCTCTCTCAGCCTGTCCTCCTAGGGCACATGCTCCACTCCTTTCAGGATCTTGCTGGCCCTGGGCTGGACTCTCTCCAGCAGCTCCCTAGCCTTCAGTTTTGTTCAGTTTTGTGTTAGTCTGAGGGGGTCTTGTTGTTTGGTTTTGGTGTTTGTGTTTGTGAGGGAATGATGGTATTTGAAATCATTTGCCTTCAAATGTCTCCTTTCTCTCAAAAGCCATGTTCTCTCTATTTTGGGCTATATGAACCTTTTGTGTGTGTGTGAGATAGCCTCTCCAGCTAATTCTATTTTTCAGCTGTGCTAATTGATGGCCTCACAATGATGTGATTTAGGGAATTAATAATGACAAAATAAGCTGCTGCTTTTGGCTAATATTGTAATGTATTGGTGCTTGTGTGGCTCAGGTCACCATACCTCACAGCACAACTTCTGCTCAGTGGATATGGGAAAAACCAAGATCCCCCTGCTGACATTTTCTCTGGAATCTTCATGGGGCTGCTGAGAATGACATACAAACTGCTCTTTGAAAGGGCATACATCTATGTGTATTGATTTAATATTTAGAGGTGCTTTCAGCAATCAGGAGGTACAGGAATCTGCAAGCATCTCTTTAAAGGTGCCCAAGGGTTTCTTTCAGAAATGCAAGCCCAGCATTCACCAAGTGAAATTAAAACTGTGGTTTAATTCTAATTATGTATTTGCCCTTTAAGGAATATTAAGCACTGGGAAGAAATTCAAGTTAAATTTGTTTGGAAAACATAAATCTGAGTAGTTAGAGTGCAATTACAGTTCTGCTTTCAGTCCCTGGCCCCCTGATAAAGTTAAGTGAGTAATATTTTGCTAGAAAGCATTTACACCACAAATAATGTGTTCTTCTCCAAAATATTTCAGACCACTGAACTGGTATTTTTTAAAGCTGACTAGGCAGAGACAGCTGCATTTATGTGAACATTAAAGAAGATGTTTTCATAGGAGTTTCCCAAATAATGGGAAAGGCTCTAAATTTCCATTTGCACAAATACCATCAAAATGAGATAGTAGATGCTTGTCAGTTACAAGTAAATAAATCCTAATCCTTGAGGGGAAAATGGGCACTGGATTATCCAGTGCAATAGCTCACTTGTCAGTCCTTTGGATAAACTGATGATTAAGGAAAAGCACTTTGTAATGCCTGATTTAACCCTGCTGATTTCATTATAATGATCTGAAGGAGACACGTTTGATGAAGTGACTTAAGATCCATGCATCTCTGGACTGGAAAAGGAGAAAGCAAGCTGTGAAAGGAGGCTGCTGAGCCACAAACCCACACACTCCCCTGAACTTGAGACCCAGCTGAACCCTCAGAGCTTTGTTGGGAAGGAAAACACTGAGGTCTGGAGCCTTCATTGCCCTAGTGGTGGTGTTACATTATCTAACTTGTGGTGCTTGGTCCCCCAAGACTGGTCCCCAACCCTGACTAGAGTGACAACACTGTGTAGGGAAACCAGTGTCCAAGAATGAGAGCCACAGAAAGCTCAACCCTCTTTCCTTAAAAAACAAACAAACAAACAGAAGAAGCCCCATCTTCTTTCTCTCTTGTATGTTAATGTTGACCAGGCTGCTGTGGCAAGAGTGCACCAGGCTCTGCCCAAACCTCTCAGAGGAGGAAGAAAACATAGGTTCTAATCAGGTTTGGGTATAAACTGGGCTCTGGACTCTTTAACCACATCTCCTACATGTTCTGGTCATGCTCAAAAGCAGATCTTGCTGTGTGGGGAGCCTGCAGCAGCCCGGGCACAGTGGAGCTAGGTTGGCAGCTCAGCTGCAGTCATGAGGATTGAAGTTTTTCATTGAAAGCCATAAACTATACTCCAGTCACTTCTGGGATCTGTGCCTAGGTCTCTTTAGGTGTTTTCCCTCCAGCTTCCACATAACTCTAGGGTTTTTCACAAGCCCTGTCAAAAGGCCAGTGTGGGGGATGGAAAGCATTCCCAGGGGATGGGAAACATGGATGAAAGCAGAGGCATAGTGGGCTGGAATGCACCTTGAGGCTGCAGTGGCATAATTTCCAGGTGGCTGTGTTCCCACATCCATTGCTTAGCTGGCACAGTCTTTTTCTTTCTAAGCTCTGCAGAGGCAAACATATAGAAGTGTGTAAAAGTAAATGTCCTTCCTGTGTCCAGCTCATCCACAGGATCCCACAGCCCACTCCTATTCTACACCTGTGGGTGCAAATTATCATCTGACACAGGCTGTGCATCTTCCTGGGTCAGAGTTTTCCTGCCTGGAGAAGAGAATTTGCCATGGGTGTATCTCTTCAGCTATATACCCTATAGGGTAAAATCCAGGCCAAAACCATATCTCCTCCCCTTCCTTTGTATGCCCTTCTAGTAATTTCAAACCCTGTCCACCTTCCCTACCTCTTCTGGCTGTTTTTCATACAACTTTTAATTAGCAATAACTTTTCACATTAAAATTTCATTATTTTCCTTTCTCCCCCAGTGAATCATTGGTCAACAATTCACAGCAAGTCTTATTAAAATCCAATGTAATTACTCTCCACACATCCTGAGAACATTACAAACACTTGGTTCTTACAGCCACAATGATTAAAGAATTGAATTTACTGAATATTATTATTATTAGAGCTTACACATCCCCCAAATCAAATCTATTGGTCCTTTTGTGCTAGACTTGTTAAAACTGCACTTCACTCAGCCAAGCTACTCAGCTAAATCCTTTCTATCCAACTGGAATTGGAAAGGGCTGCGGAGTTGGGAGGAAAATGTGTAAGTGCCATTCTTCTCTTTGTTCTTACTGCTTGGATTGCTGATTGCATTCTCCCCTGTCTGCCTCACTGGATTTTCCACCAGGGATTTACTACAGCTCACCATCTAAAGGAGGAAATGACAAAATCATTAATGACCCATGGACACCTGCCAGTTCTGAAGAGGTTATTTACCTGAACCTTTCAAGTATTTCATAATTATTTGAGGCTGCTGAGTGCTTTTGCCAACTCCACATATTTCCATATGCCTGCTGCAGGCTGCACAAATACATTCCAGGGATCCAATTATGCCCAACACGTGGCTCTTCCACTCAATTTGTGATGCTCACAGGTGTTCCTTGGGATTCAGCAGGCACTGCACCACACAGCACATAGCTGCTATCACTTCTGAAGTGTCAAATGCTCATTTTTGCCTTCCTTGTCCCTCCTTGCTCTCTGTACTCACATATAAATCACTGCTGTATCAGTGGCACACAAGCAAACTGCAAGATTCTTGTCATGATGCTTCACTGAGGCCATTGTGCAGTGAGTTTAGAAAAGAAACAGGTAGAAAAGAAATTATTTAAATTGCAGAAGACCTCTAGTCTGTTTTTCTAAGAGCTGGCCTACATTTACAAAGTGAGAGCCCTGTTCAGCAGAAGTGGATTAAACACACAAGAGATCTCCTTGACACTTGGTTTCTCCATAACTTTTGAGACAGAAGACTCCCAGAGTGCTGAGCAAGGAGCAGTGCCTTCCTGAGTCTGCTTGCCTTATAAATCACAGGAGTTGCAGACCTTTCACCTCCACCCAGCCCTTGGCAGGAGTTAATATGAAACCCTNGTTGGAGAGCATCATTTAGTGGGGTGATAGGGCTAGGGAAAATGCTGGACTCGATGATCTTCAAGGTCTCTTCCAGCTGTAACTGTTCTATGATTCTATGATTCTCCATTCAACAGAGACCTGGGCTTACAGAAACAAGAATATACAATCTGCCTCCTTTCTCAAGCTAGTAGTGAAGCTCAAATCTATTCCCAGTCTCTCTATACTGATGACAACACCATACTATATTTCAAAATGCAATCTGACAAACCCATCAAGGCTGTCATAACTAAAGAAAAAATAGAATTAAAAGATGTTTCCCTTGTGGGACTAGACACCAATTTCAAAATTCAATATCAAGGATTTAGGTGCATGGATCCTCTTGTTTGTTCAGATGATTCAGAGAATTGGCCAACAATAACACTAGCCTTGGAATTTATAGCCCTTCAATGGAGGAACCACACTAGGTTGACTGATAGGTCCTTGTAGCTGCAGAGCTAGGTGTTTCTTCCAAAAACAGAGAAGGTCACAGAATGTCAGGGGTTGGAAAAGGCTCTGGAGATCATCTAGTCCAACCTCCCTTCCAGAGCAGGGTCACCTACAGCAGGTTGCACAGAATGGTGTAGAAATGCAACAGAGGAGGACAAGAACAGCTCATGACACCAGGACAGTTTGCACCTTGAGGCTCATCAGATGAAAAAAGAAAAGCCTATGGGGAGGACAAGGGGCTGAAAAGAAAGTTGTAGTAAGTATTACATGAAAAATCAGTTGCTGCCAGAGCTTTAAACTAACAAGTTTGTGGCTTTTGTATTATCTTCCAGCATTGCTGATTTCCTCTAAATCTAAAAACTGGCTCATGTGTGGGCAAGAACTTCTACTCACAAAAGGAAGAACAAGACTTTTTCTAAATCACAGTTAAGATCTAGCATCCACATTAGCTGGTAAATAAAAGCAAAGCTTGCACTTGCTTCAAGGACAGAGAGAAAAGGGAGATGACAAAAGCCATGTGAAACTGGATAGTAACAGCAGGAGTCTGTGTGGCTGAGACAAGGGTTTTTGCACTGCTTTGCTGTCTCTGGGAGCTCACAACAATGCTCACTTTTAGTTTTGAAACTTACAAAGGAGAAATTCCACCCTTTAGCTGGGAATGTAATTGAACAAAGACACTGTGAGCCCACAGTAAACCTTCTGATGCAGAAAGTCCTCCAAAGCTGCAACACTAGGTGAGAGTCTCACACATTCCAAATGGTTAAGTCTTCCACCATGA
The DNA here is from genome assembly GCA_013396975.1 of Bucco capensis. Taxonomy (NCBI): domain Eukaryota; kingdom Metazoa; phylum Chordata; class Aves; order Piciformes; family Bucconidae; genus Bucco; species Bucco capensis. The sequence continues at coordinate 74,145 of VWZO01000699.1, read as the reverse complement.
GCTTTTTAGCACATGCTTTTGCTTCCTTAAAAATACTTCCACAGTTCATTTTGATGCCTGTCACATAAACTATTAATTACAGGACTCCAAAAAGGTGTCAGCACAGCCAGTTGTAAGCCGTGTTATATCATTGCTAAATACTAAGTGTAAATATGAACATGGGAGTGGAACTGTCCTGGCTCAGTGTTGTTTAATACTGAGTTTAGACTTGCTCCTTCAGAGCACACATTACTGTTTTCTTTCCCTATTCCTCTTCCCTTACCTGTGTTTGATAGGTGTATAAATGGCATCCTGGAGCCCTGATGAAACAGGAGCTTGTATAAGAGCCTCAGAAGGGCCACTTTTGTGAGAGAAATAAATGACAGCAGTGGCAACTGCAGAACAAAGGTGAGTTGGCCACTGCAGGATTGTCATGGCCAGGATTAGTCCTTATGAAAACTCTATTATGGTTTGTCATATTTGTGACTAGGCAGCTGTGGAAATGTACAAAGCCTACACAGATTTTTCCATTGCCTGCCAGCTCACAAAAACAATCTCAGAGAGGAGGGAGTACAGCAGAAATGATGTGGTAAAGCTTAGCAATCCTGTTCATCTCTATGGCATGCTGCATGAGGGAGAAGCTCCAGAGGTTTGTAGTTATCTGATTGTCCAAAGCAGCTAGGCTGAATGTCACTCACTGCTCCACTGAGCCAGCTCTTACTTTAGCATTTTAAGCTGGAGAGCTGGAATCATTTCAGCACACACAGTCCTTTCTCCACCTGAAAGCTCAGCCACTGCTCATTCCAGTTTCTGAACAAAGCCCAGAGCCACGTCTCCCTCCTTGCTTCATGGGCTGGAAATGCTGGTGGGTGTGCAGCTGGTCAGAGAGTGCCTCCAGCACCTAGTCATTCTCCTTCCCCCTCTACACCTTCCTCACCTCTCTCACTGTTGCTCTGATTGCCTAGCAAGGCTGGGGAGGAAGATTAGCAAAGAGAGACAAGCCAAATGAGTCTTCTTTGAGGTAGATAGGAGAAGTTCACTGTAGTGTCATCATCCTTGTTTTCAGCCCTGAGGTAGCAGCAGCCCAAGAAGAACAGCACAAGGAGAATCAGGAATGAGGGGAAAAGTGGTCCCTGCTGGACTACAAACTCCCTTAAACACCCTAACTGCCCACAAAGCTCTGTAATTCTTTCCTTCTGCTCCCAGGTAATGTGTATATAGATATCCACCTTCCCACAGAAGAATAAACCTTTTACTAATGCATCTTGATAAAATCCCCAACAGCAATTCTTGGTGGGGTTAGGTTTTGGCTTGGTTTGGGTTTGCTTTAATTTTGGTTTTGGTTTGTGGTGGTGTTGCTTTGGAGTTTTTTGTTGTGGTGGGTTTTTTTACCTCCTCAAAGGACAGAACTTACTCAGGAGCTTCTCTGACCAGGTTTTCCAAGGAACTACAGACAATTCTGAATCCCAGAACCTTAATTCTGCCCTAAGAAGTGTAGAGTAGCTTGTAGGTAAAAGATTAAACATAAACCCCTTAGTAAGGAGACATACCTGTCCATGCTTCTCTGTGGAAGAGCAAAACAAACAGATGACAGTAGACACATCACTTAGGCAATATGGGAAGTTGCTCAGAGGCCAGAAAAAATCACCTGCAGTAACATAACTGGTGAACATCTGGACAGGGAGGAGTTCTGCAGGAAAGAAGCAGGATTATGTGTCACAGAGGTAAATAATATCAGACTTGTCAGAAGAAAGCCAAACAGTTAAGCAGCATATTGAGCATATTGCACTGTATGAACAGGAGGACAACCCGCATGAAAATGACATTTTTCTTCCATTGAAATGACTCAGGTGAAATACTGAAGGTATTTTTAGGTACTCTATTAGAAAGGAGGGGAAGGGTAAGAAAAAAGACTAAAAGTGAATACTAATAAACCAAACTTGCAACAAAAGAGGACTGGTATAGACATCAGGGAAAAAGTTTCTAGAGATAAATATAGCAAGGCACAGAAATAGATTGTCTGGGAAGCCTCCCAAAACAGGTTGTCAGCTAATGATATAAATATAGTGGATCTTGCTGTGGGTAAAACGATGGGTAGGATGATCTCTTGGTTTTCATGTTCCCACCTGGTGCCAAGGAACCCTTGGTTAAGAAAACAGGTCAGCTAAGAGATCATTTAGATTCCCTTCAGCATTGATAAAGCCATTAAAAATGGTGACCTTCTAGTGTTCTCCTGGTGGAAGTTTCCTTTGCAGTAAGCTGACTGTCATCTCCTGCGTCTACCTCCCTCACCATCACATCTGCTCCAGCAGCTTCCTCCCACGTGCTTGCACAAAGTGTGTTGGCTGGAATGGACCCCTGGAAGTCATCTAACACTGCTGCCTGCTCAAAGCAGGACCCTGTACAGCCCTAGGTCAAGCTTAGCTGTAAGTGATAATGCAAGGGGTTTATTCATCTGCTATAATATTCTTCTCTTCATCTCCTTCTTTGTCTCAGCTAGGCTTAAGGTTGTCAGCAGCTTCATGAACACTCAGACCCACAAAACACATTCATAGTCTTCTGTACCACACACTGCAATCTGCACACAGATTTATCACAGAGCCATCTGTGTGAGCAGCCAGAATGGGGAGAATACACCTCTCTCTTAGGTATGTATGAATAGTCACTCAGGTATGCAGGAGACAATGGAAACTCTCACATTTGCACCCACACGCCTGTCAAAGTGACCTCTCAATAGACTGGCATGGTCTGTAAATATCATTCACTCCTTTTATCAGTTTATTTGTTAGATCTTGAATCTCCTTCTGAAATGTTTGACTACTCCCAATTTTGAGAGGTCAGTTTGGCTAGCATGAGTCACAGTCCTGATTCACAGCACTGCACTGCCCTGTAATGCTGCCAAGAACACAAGCTGGAGCACAGCGTAACAGCCCTAGGACTAACACTCCCTCCTTGCCAGTTATTCTGGGGATTATAGCCAATGCTGCAAGAAGAAACCACTTCTGTTGCTATCACAAGTAGCAAGGAGAATCAAATTCTGGTGAGCAAGCTCTCTCCAAGCTTGAGCAGCTGCTGGTTTTCAGCCATTAACTGTAGGTCTTGCTCATACTGTCCCTTCATGTCTCCTGAGTTTTGATTTGCTTTTGATTCACTGGCTTGGCTTTGTACTCCATACACAGCCCTGCTAATGCATTGCTCTGTAGAAGGAATGTGTTCCTCCATATTCTTCCTTTTGGTGCCAAATCTCATCAATACTGAACTGGTGTCTGGTTATACGGTGGTAGAAAGCAGCACAGGGACAACACATTTAATTCACAGTCTTTTGGTTGTTCATTTTCAGCTTACAACTGGCTGTTTCCAAGTGATGGAGCTATCAGTGTTTGCCTTCCAATTGAAAGATAGAACTGCCTGGAATTTCACCACTAGATATGAAAACCCTGTAGTAAATATACTGCCTTTGATAAGAGGTTTAATAAGCTTAATGTGATTGCTCTTTGCCATTAGGGATTAACTTGAACACTGTCATACTTCTAGATACAGAAACATTTGTCTATTAATTACCTGTTTAACATCATGTATTAAAGACATCTACTGTGGCCTGCTATTAAGGTGAGTAAATACTATTTTCCATTCCTCAGTGAAGATAGCAGAGGGCATGCTGTTGGATAAGCTACTACAGACAGCCTGCCTATGCCCCACTGCTGTCTTCCTGTGCCCCACAGCCACCTGCCTCCACCCCACCACCTCCTGCCTGCCTGAAGGACATCCCAAATCCCACAGCACAGCTGATAAGCACCAAAGAGGTGAGGGCTCTGACACCCAAGTCTCTTCCCTTTGCTGTGAAAAGCTCTCATCTAGATCACAGAATCATTAAGGTTGGAAGATCATCAAGTCCAACCATCAGCCTCTCACCCTCATGCCACTAAGCCATGTCCCTGTGTACCCATCTAGATGTTATTTGAACCCCTGCAGGGATGGTGACTCCAGCACTGCCCTGGGCAGCCTGGGCCAGTGCCTAACAACCAGGTTCCTGCTTAGGATTACTTACCACATTGAAACATTTCTACATTTCCTTGCACATTTGCACAGAATGTCACCTAACTCCAGTTCTCTGAGTGTCTCCTGCTTTTCCAGGCACACCATATGCCTGGTTGGCTGCAGATACCTTCCTCAGGAGTGTGAAATGCCAGCAAAATATTCCTCAGAGAGGGCTTTTGTTCCTAATGGCCTTCTCAGGTCACAGTGGAATCAGTGTGGTGGTTAAAGTGGTCAGCTTGCTTTATTTTCTACACACTAGAGATTTTCCCTCCATCTACTTTCATGGGAATCAAAATTACAGTCCTTAAATGGAGGACTTGGACTGAAATTGGTGTATTATTTTGCTAGGTAGAAATAAAAAAGCCAGATTGTGAAGGAGTGTTATTTCCAGATGATTCACCCTGAGGAAAGCTGAATGCTATGAGCCATCTCTTTTCTCCTTCTTGCCTTGCTCCAGGCCAGGAATGCCTCTTCTTCAGCTAAACTGCACAGAGTGACAGCAAGGATCACCTGGGCCAACCTTGCTTGGCAAAAGCACAATCTAGACCTTCTCCAGTCAAATCTTGGAAGTGTCCAGGGTTGAGGACTCCAGCACTTCCCTGAGGAGATTATTCCAATGACTGATTGCTCTCATTGTGAAAAAGTTTCCTCTTGTGTCTAGTCAGAACAGCCCAGGAGTAACTTGTACCCATCACCACTCATCTTTTCCATGGGAGCCCTTGTAGAAAGGAAGACTCCTTCTTCTTTGTGTCCACTCTTTAAATGATCATAGAATCACAGCAACATAGAAAGGTTGAAGTTATATACATTATAAAGATTAAAGTATGTGTATACATAATTATCCCAGTTCTCTTCCCAGATATGTTGAAACCTGATGTTTCAATACTAAAAGTGTAATAACAAAGCATGTCAAGTCTGAAATTGGTTTAATCATGTAGAATATTTGATATGAAGAAAAGGTCTAACGTTACTTTGACAAAAGTGAGACAGTATTACATCAGAGATGTTAACTTCATGTACAGCTAATTAGAACTACTAAAATCCTGGTTTATATACATAAACTGTTTCTGTATCAAAATATCTGCTCTTAGACTAGTTCCACTTTATTTTTCAGCCAGAAGATAAAATTTACCCCTGGATTGATGGAGAACATTTCCAGTTTGAACCACATTACTTAGTAGACATTGATTTTATCAGTCACATGTTGTTGTTCCTATTACCCAGCTGAGTGCATATTCAAGCTCCTTGAGCAACAGTGCTTGTCTGGGGAAAAATATCATATTTGGTTTCCAAGGACACTTTTAAATAAATTGCTAAAATTGCTTTTTTACCAATGCGGAGGACAAAAGCTTTTTTCACTTGAATGTTCATAGAAAGAAAACAAAAAGAGTAGAGGTGAACATTGTTGTTTTCAACCCAGCTTTATGTTACAGTAAGTAAATAAAAATGCTTTTCCTTTCTCCAGTCCAAGTTTTCCAATATCTCTTCTTTCTGGATTAGGAGAGAAAGAGGCCATTTCAAACTAGGGTGAAAAAGAGACCTCAAGGCAGTGGCAGTGAGCATCTCCAGTTAAGGGGAGGTCAAGCTGCATGTCAGTCACCAGTTTGTTAGCTGTAAAAAACAGAACCACTACAGGAAGAGCTGAGTCAATGCACTCACTGCAAGGTTGCTGAATTTGAATTAGTGAGTCAAATTCTGACAGTTTAAGCCCCTGGTCTGTGTTCTTGCATAGGGTTATTGCTTATCCTGGGACAGGTATATTGTTCTTTCCAGAAATTCCTTCTTAGTCCCTTGAAAAATTTAGGTTGAGAAGAACCACAAATTCCCAGCAAAAGAGAGTTTTGTCAGATAGGACAAAACAGAGTTTTAAAAAGGAGTAGGTGGTGAGTTATATGAAGATCATCTCCTTATATCAGGCACAGTCTGAAAATCCCTTGTGTTCTCCTGTGGCCCCTGGTGCCATAACTGTGCCCACAGCAGAGGGAGCATTAAACTCATTGCCCATGGGAAAGGGTGGGGAGTGAGACCCATGTTCCTAGAATCCTTGCATGGGTAGCATGAGCCCATTAGCCTTCTGGCAGTCATCCTAGGAGAAGGACAACTCTGATTCCAAACCCGGGCACATGGAGCTCGTTTAGCCCTGGAAGGCCTTCCAGCTAAGAGGTTAAAGCTCCATCCTAAGGACTTGGCTGCCAGCGTCCAAGCTTGCTAGGCCTTGCTAGGCCCTGGCAGATGAACCTTAGGACTAAAGGGTGGGTCCAGCTCTGCACATGCTGTGTCTCACCTAAAATAAATCCATTGCTCAGGCTCGAGGGTGCTATCTGCTATCCTCTTTTTATCAGCGCGCTTGGGAAAGGCGCTGAGGAGGAGCATGGATGGAGCCCTCCCTGGAGCTTCGTTCGCCAAGCCTAGCCATGACGACAACGACGACAACGACAATCTCCTTATATCCCACCTCAAGTTTACCAGTGGATTTTGCCATTCAATCCTGAATGAATGTTAAGTGTGTCAAAGAAAGCTGCAGCACTTTTAAATTGCATGGCACACAGATGGCTCACTACATCAGGATGATTCTTCACCTTAGAGAGAATGTAAAATTAAGCCTCTTGTGAGATTCAAACTTTCCAGTCATCCAGAGGCAAAAGACCACTACTAGTGTCCTCAACATCACCACCACACTACAAATACATTTTCTCATTGAAATCCAAATATCACTAAGCCTTACTATTTAATAGATGAAACCTTTTCACATGCAAAGCTTTAGATACAAAAGAGGCACCATTAATAAAATGTTGTTCTGCATCATTTGGCAAATCATTTCTGGCCACATTAATCAATGGTGAAAAATCACTTCAAAAAGTTTCTGACTAAATGTGTGCATGCTGAAGTTAATGTAAATGGATAATAAAAAATGTTCTCACCCTTTACTGACAAGTAATGGTAGAAATTATTATGCTAATGGCTTGTGAACTTTTTAGGTTGAAGAGTGATGCACAGTGGAAATATTATGATCAGCAGCAGACTTTCTATTCTGTGCTTGACAGAATTGTTGAGTGAAAATTACTAATGCACAGCTTTTGATTTCTCTGTATATTTCATGTTGGCTCCAGAGAAAATACAACTGATGTTCTGTCCCTCATCAAGTCCTCACCTCCTGTCTTCCTTTACAATAGCATGACAGTATTTCTAGCTACACTGGACTAAAAGCAGTACAGCTTCTCTAATGTGAATGGAGTTCAATCTTTCATACCAACAGAGCTGTTCCCACAGGAGGAAGAGTGTAAATTGGTTTTATGTCTTCTCCATGTCTGCACCTGTGCCATGAACAACAGAGAGATCTTTCCTTTATTCATAACTGTAATGTGATTGATATTTTCAGCAGATATGAATAGCTTCTGTGTTTGGATCAACCTTCATTTACAAATTAACATCAGTATTTCTCCACCACTGACTCCACACACACTCATTAACTTGATGCTGTGTCTACCATTATCACTGATATTTAAGGTAAGCATCACTGTGCTGCTGGGAAGAGCCAATGGTGTCCCCATGGAGAGCTGCTGCAGCCCAGCAGAATGCCAGCAGCAGAGCAAACCCCAGGTACTCAGAGCTGCCACAGCCTTGAGTTACCATATTTTGCTGGAATTACTTGAGGTGAGGGATCCTATAGCACCATAACTTTCACACTTAAGGTGCTTCTGCTAGTAAAACCCTAACACAAACATGTATGAGCTTGATATCCTTGCCACTGTCACTTAAGCTGTTCTGTTACAGCACCATGAACCACTGCCCTGTTGTACAGGATTCATCATAAATATATTCACAAATTTAGTTGTGGAGAACCTTTATACTCATATATCTGCATCCACATTTTGGGGGAAGGAAGCCCATATACCAGCAGAGTTAAAACAAATGGAATGCAGCTTCACACTCTGGAAAACAAAAGATTCAAGACCAACTGCTTAAACTGAAGGAGAGGAAGGGATTGAATTTTCCATCACTCTCCTAATGTGTTATTTGCTTGGAAAGTAAGAACTCAGTCAGCTCTCCCTCAAAGGAAAAAAAGAAGTAAGAAATAAAAGAAAAAATAATTCAACAACTTACCATGTTTTCATAAAAACATAGTGATGTTTTCACAATCTAGAATAATTACAACACTTCTGTTAGATTCAGCTCTTATTAGAAAGAAAAGAGTTTGACATTCAGAATCTGTCTTCCAAAGAGCTTCCTGGACAGTGTGTCTTTCCAGCCAGGTAATCAGCATGACAGGTCAGGGAAGCTTTTGTGCTCCTCCTGATGGCTTGCTCCAGAGCCAGGAGGGGACAGAGGGGACATCAGCTCCACGAATGTTGACAGAAATAGACATTTGCCTGTAGGGTTTTGTTCTTATCGGGAGGAAAAGGTCTTTGAGTAATAAAGCCTAGACTACAAAAAGGAAGAAAAGCAGAAGTCCTTTTATTGTCTGTGGCTACTTCCACTAAAGAAGTGTGGACCTGCTGCTGACAGAGGCTTGTGCCTAGCTATGAGTCTGCCCTGACACCACTGTGCCAGAACAAAGGACTCTCAAAGCAGTAGTCAGCACATGACATCAGGACAAGTTTGCACCTTGATGCTCATCAGATGAAGGGAAGAAAAGCCTGTGGGGAGGGCAAGGGGCTGAAAAGAAAGTTATAGTAAGTATTCAGGCACAGTCTGTAAATCCCTTGTGGTCTCCTGTGGCCCCTGGTGCCATAACTGTGCCCACAGCAGAGGGAGCATTAAACTCATTGCCCACGGGAAAGGGTGGGGAGTGATACCCATGTTCCTAGAATCCTTGCATGGATAGCATGAGCTCATTAGCCTTCTGGCAGTCATCCTAGGAGAAGGACAACTCTGATTCCAAACCCGGGCAGATGGAGCTCGTTTAGCCCTGGAAGGCCTTCCAGCTAAGAGGTTAAAGCTCCATCCTAAGGACTTGACTGCCAGCATCCAAGCTTGCTAGGCCCTGGCAGATGAACCTTAGGACTAAAGGGTGGGTCCAGCTCTGCGCATGCTGTGTCTCACCTAAAAAAAATCCCTAGTGCAGGCTCGAGGGTGCTATCTGCTATCCTCTTTTTATCAGCGCGCTTGGAAAAGGCGCTGAGGAGGAGCGTGGCTGGAGCCCTCCCTGGAGCTTCGTTCGCCAAGCCTAGCCACGACGACAAGGACAGTAAGTATTACATGAAAAATCAGTTGCTGCCAGAGCTTTAAACTAACAAGTTTGTGGCTTCTTTTGTATTATCTTCCAGCATTGCTTATTTCCTCTGAATCTAAAAACTGGCTCATGTGTGGGCAAGAATTTTTACTCACAAAAGGAAGAACAAGACCTTTTCTAAATCACAGATAAGATCTAGCATCTGCATTAGCTGATAAATAAAAGCAAAACTTGCACTTGCTTCAAGGACAGACAGAAAAGGGAGATGGCAAAAGCCATGTGAAACTGGATAGTAACAGCAGGAGTCTGTGTGGCTGAGACAAGTGTTTTGCACTGCTTTGCTGTCTCTGGGAGCTCACTTTCAAAGCTGCTTGCACAAGCCCATGTGGATAGTAAAAGCCACGTGCAAGGGGTTCATTTGTCAAGCAGCATTTGCCTGGCACCACACTCAGACTAACAAAACCACAATGAATTCCATGGCCCTCACGCGCAAGTTGCCTTATCCCCTGCTTGCTTACAGCAGTGTGCTTCCTGAGCTTGGCTTTGTAAATGCACCCTCAGAAACACTGCAGACTGCTATTACAAACAAGGAAATACAACTAACTTTCTTTCATAAGCTTGTCTTTCTTCCCTCATTCCTTTCTTCCCTTGGTGCCCTACTGTCTGTTCCTCAAAAGCCAGGGGAGAGTAAATTTAGATTCTCTCAGGGATAGACTTAAAATTTGAACATGCACACTACTTCAGAGGAAAGAAGAAAAAAGCTTTTCCAACACACATAAAATCAGATTTTTTAGTTATATACAAGTTCTTTGCAGTTGTTGTTGTCTAACATTTCAGCCAACTCTTCTATTGCCTGTAAACATAACTGTTACCAAAGGATGCTCAGTCTCCAGAATAGTCAATTTAACAAAAAGCTGATGTCTTGCAAATGCATGGTCAGAAATGCAGCAGTATTCAACAGAACCTAGGAGAGGAAATCAAGCAGTGACTTAGTGCTGCAAGATATCACAGACAGTAAGCTATCAAGCACTGAAAGGAGGAAATCTGATGTTTACTACACAGTTTGAAGAACAGGAAAAAAGGCAAGAGTTCCTCATCTAAGACAGGGCAAGCTCCAAGATGTCTCTTCAGGACAAAGCCCAAGAGCTTAAGGGCATCAGTCTCCATGTATTAGAGATACAAAGGACAGGAACCTCCTCTGCTGTTGCTAATGCTTCTACTTGTGTCAGTGCTGTTTGATGCCTGTGACACTGGGCTAGAACAAACAGGAGGGAACTAACCTCCATCCACATTCATAGAATCATAGAATCCTAGAATGGTTAGGGTTGGAAGGGACCTCTGGAGCTCATCTAGTCCAACCCCCCTGCAGTGGGCACGGACATCCCTAACTAGAGCAGCTTGCCCAGAGCCCTGGCAAGCCTCACCTGCAATGCCTCCAGGGATGGGAACTCAATTACCTCCCTGGCCAACCTGGTCCAGTGTTCCACCACCCTCGTGGGGAGGAACTTCTTTCTAATATCCAGTTTAAAACTACTCCTCTCCAATTTAAAACCATTGCCCCTTGTCCTTTCACTGCAGTCCTTTGCAAACAGGCCCTCTGCAGCCTGCTTGGAAGTTCCCTTTAGGTACTGGAAAGTCACTAGTAGGTCCTCCTGAAGCCT
>VWZO01000699.1:39956-62907 GCA_013396975.1 Bucco capensis | reverse complement strand
CAGTCACTAGGGACTGCACCTGACTGCCAGCACTTCTCAGAGATAAGTGAGAGTGGCTTGGTGACTCCATCAGCCAATTCTTTTAGGACTCTGGGGTGCATCTCATCAGGTCCCATAGACTTCTGTATGTTTAGGTTCCTCAGGAGGTCATGAACCTGATTTTCACATACAGCAGGAGGGACTTCACTGCCCTGGTCCCCATCTTGTGTTTTTTTAACTTGGGAGGTGTTGGGAGAGATGTTGCCAGTGAAGACTGAAGAAAAAAGTTGTTGAGAACCTCAGCCTTCTCCTCATCTGTTGTTATTAGTTCTCCATTCTTGCTCTTCAGGGGGGGAATGTTTTCTTTGACCTTCCTTTTTTCATTGATGTACCTGTACAATCCCTTCTTGTTATTCTTTGCATCCTTTGCTAAGTTGAGCTCTAGCTGTGCTTTAGCCTTCCTGACATCATCTCTGCATCTTCAGGCATTCATAGAAGATGGGTTCAGGTGTCTTCTAACAAAGAGGTAATATTTGGTTCCCACCAAAGGTTGAAGTGCATATGCTAGGAAAAATTAATTATTCCTCTCTTTTCTACCACTGCATGTTACCAGGCTGTTTTTCAAGGTCATTTGATACATGAGTCTGGCTTCTCAGATGCAAATTTTCTCCTCTTGTTGAGCTGCATAACAATATTGGATGGCTCAGTGATGTGACCAATGTATTTCAGATATTCCCTGAACTGGTTTCTTGCCAGTGAAGTTAAATCACCTGACTGGTGTAGGAGGACAGTATATAATGATGCTATTTGGCTTTACAGCTGGAGCAGGCAGGCAAGGATGATACTTAGCCTTCAGGAATCTTGGCATGATTGATATGTGCCTGTATTTCCAAGTGTAATTTTGCAAAATAAAGCTACAAGGAAGTAAGTTGTGCTCAGGGTGTACCATAACCATGGCAGTAGAGCTGGCTGTATCCCTGCTTTGTGAAGGTAGGAAATACTGGCTCAAACATGAGCAGGCACACTGCTACCTAGCTAGCACAAAGCAACCCTGCAAATGCTGCCATTAAATTAAAAACCAAACCCCTCAACTAAAGAGTCTGTCAAAGTACTATCAAGAGAAGAGAAATAGCAAGGCAATGTCAGCCTGCTTGCTACCAGGCATGGCTTGATGTTTGTGGAGAGTGACATTGTGAAATGCTCCTGAGAATTCTCCCTTTGGCACGGGGGAAGAGTTTTCACATTTACCCTAGAACCATTTACTGAGCTGTTTGCACTCCCTGCCACAAGAGTTTCTGTCAAGAGGACAGCTGGGAGCTCTGGCAGGAAAATGTTTCTTAGGGTGTCATTCACTAAGAAATACATGGTTCAAGCAATCCAGCTTCTCTCAGTTGTTTCAATCATAATGCAAANATTCACCAAGCCCAGCCACGACGACGATGACGAATGCAAACACTACCCAGCTTAAAAGAGATACTCTAGCTGGAAAATAGAGTTTTGATTAGACCAAAGGGGAGCCTAAATCAGTGAATGTTAGGAGAAACATGTGCTCCTTTTGTCCTGCATGACAAGCAGGAGTTACTGCTTTAAGAATCTTCCTCCGTTCTGCAGTTCCAAACTGGAGCAAAACGGGAGATAGAAATGGTTTGGTGAGGATGAGGAGGAAAGAGCAGCCTCAGGCTGCTTGCTTGCTGTTTAAAAATAAACTTTTCAATAAAAATCTTGGCAACAAGATGAAAGGCACATTTGGAGAAACATCAACTTTTTAGAGAGAAATCTTACTGCTTGGTTTGCACAGATCCTAATATCTGGTCATTTTTCACTAATGCTCTGGAACATTATTATTGATAATAATTAGTCAAGGTAACTGCTGGATGGTGTTTGACAAGAAGAACTAATCATAGAATTAGTTCTTCTATGATTACAAGTGTTGACCTCTGGAGCTCATCTAGTCCAACCTCCCTGCAGTGGGCAGGGACATCCCCAACTAGAGCAGCTTGCCCAGAGCCCTGGCAAGCCTCACCTGGAATGCCTCCAGGGATGGCAACTCAACCACCTCCCTGGGCTCAATCACCCTGTTGAAAAGCTATCTGTGCCTTGATTTCCTGGACTTTTAGTTGGCTTTTCTTTCAGAAATATATGTTTTCAAGTATTGCATCTTTAAAGCATCATACCTCAGCTGATGTGCTCAGATGTGAAACATGGATCATTACCTGACTGCACAAAGTTTCATTGTCCAAGTGGTACAACTTCCCCTGCCTTTGGATGCACAGTCAGGCTTTCAGATCAAATTGCCTATCTTCTGCAAAATTATTCTGTAGAAGTGGGAGGAGTGTGGCTGGCCAAGTTAGACAAAGCCTTGCATATTAATGCTCTCCTTCACAGGGTGTTTTTTCTATAAGCAAAAAAATCACCTACAAACCATGTTTTCTATACATTACGACAACAGGCTTGGCCCTCCTGCCCTTTCCGTTTCCTTTCTATTAGGTGTTGAAAGTCACTCTGTTAATGCTAATCACATATTGCCTTGTTGACGATACAGCTACTCTGATTTCTGCTCAAGTAAAGCAGCTGGATTGTCAAACCCCTGGATTGCAGGTGTCTAGCACAAATTTCAGTGCTACCTGCAAGTGTTTCACCAGCACAAGGTGTTAGTTACCTTCCTACTTATTGTCCTAGAACAAGAGCATCAAGTGATTGCTCCCTTGAGGCACTCAGATCCCAAACGCTGGCTGCACAGTTCACACACCTACTGCACACAGGGTTTGGATTTGGAAAGGTGAAAGCAATAGGATACATCTGCAATTCTACAGCACTGGGAATTCAGAGCAGAAAGCCTATCAGCATGTACAGGAGCTATGTAGCAGTCCTGCCCTAGGAGGACAGGCTGAGAGAGCTGGGTCTCTTCAGCCTGGACAAGAGGAGACTGAGAGGAGACCTCAGCAATGCTTAGAAATATGGGAAGGGTGAGTGTGAGGAGGAGAGAGCCAGGCTCTGCTCAATGGCATCCAATGGTAGGACAAGAGGGAATGGGAGCAAGCTGGACCACAGGAGGTTTAGTATTAACACGAGGAGGAACTTGTTTGCAGTTCAGGTGCCAGAGCACTGGCCCAGGCTGCCCAGGAGGCTGTGGAGTCTCCTTGTCTGGAGCCATTGCAGAGCTGCCTGGACACATTGCTGTGTGAGCTGGTCTAGGTGCTCCTGCTCTGGCAGGGGGGTTGCACTAGATGATCTTTCTAGGGCCCTTCCAACCCCTGACATACTGGGATACTGTAGCAGTCCCTGTTAAGTATGTGGAAAATAGGAAGTAATCAGGCCATCGGTGAGAGGCACAATTTGCAGGGGGGCACTCAATACAAAACCTGCTGGGATTTTCCAGGTTCCTTCTTTTTTCTGTGCATTTGAGACTTTTTCCCTTGCTTTGACCCTCTGTAGCTATTTAGAGGATGTTAAGTGCTTTGTTCATTACAATTTGCAGTTCACAGCTCCTCTCCTCTCTTTCATCTCTTAAGGGAAAGGCAAGAAAAAAGGTGGGGAAGAAAGCCTCTCTGTCCTCTGTAGAGCCATGTGGCCTCTGCTAACACTTGCTACAGAAGTGTCTCATCTGGGATGTTTTACTTGCTCCCCTTCAACTGATGTTATTAAAGGTCTTTGGAGATACTTTTGTTTCATCCTTCTGTTCTAGTTTAGTGAGGGTGATGACATACCAACTGAAATGTCTGGAGGCTTGTTAGCAAAAACCCTGTCAGTGGGAGGGATCAAAGTGTTTCTGTGCTCAGTCCCTAGGGCACTGATCCTGGCAATACAGCTGGACTCAGATGCAGGCTCCACATGGTCTAACATGACAAGCAGCTGGATCCTCAAGCCAGCAGACAGGGAGCTGTTTTCTTAGGATGAATAGTGTTTCTCAAAACCAAGGAAGGAAATGAACACCACTGCCAGAAAAACTTACCTAATTCATTTCAGAATATAAGGAGAGGCAATACTACTTCTTTCATCTTACTAAGAAGAAACTGGTTCTTTTGTCTAAAAAAACCAAACAACCAGAATGAGAACCTGAGCAAACTCATTACTACACATCAAATTTTTGAACAAGAGGGGAGTGGGGAGCAATTCCCTTCAATGAAGCTAGACCTCTGTGTTGGTAAGTGATGGTTTTAAGGTGAAAATAAATGTGAAATAACTATCAAATGTGTATGTAATCATTGCAGTCTAGCTGGAGGATGGTTCACAAACCCAAGCTGGCTGTACATCAGTAATCAAATAATTGACTGGCTGACAACTGAGACCAGGATTTGGCTGGATGCCCCTGACTAGAGAGGAAATGGCATCTCCTGAGTCTTGATAAAGCAGATGTCACTTGGTCCCTCCAGCAAAATACACAGCACCAGGGGCATCTTTAGCAAAGGTCCATTCCAACACATGTAATATTGGTCAGTTACAAAACATCCCCCTCCTCCTGTGGTTTTACTAGACAGTGGCTTCTAATAGGCTAAACTTAGAGGGGAAAATTTTATACAACAGATAAATTTTCATAGCTGACTGAATCTGTTGCAGTGCTGCTTTCCCTAGCTGGTGCTCCTGCTCTCATTTAGCTTGTGTCCTTCCCCGAGGACAGACTCCTTCCTGCCCAGAAAGGCATCATTTTCTCCAGAGAGGAGGCACACAGCAGGGACTCCTGAGCTCAGAGTGACTTGTGGGTTCACTGCCTCCTGGCCACTCTGCACTCCTGAGCTAGTTGTTTTGCTGTCTGACTCAGTTTCCATTAATTTAATCTGCAAGGTTTCACTCCTTTTGTGATTTGCAGGTACAGAAATAGTAACTGTTACTGCAGTTAGTGAAGAGCATGTGGTTGATGTTTTCCAGTTCAGACCTGTGTTTGTGGGTAGTATGTGCCCTGCTCTGGTAGTTTACTACAGAGACATGGATTTAACTCAAATCCCTTGCACGTTCCTTACTTTGTTGCCTGTCATGTGGAAGGTAGAGTTGGCTTCTCTGGGGGTAGCCAAAAATGTGATGGAAGCAATGAGCAATAAGTGCAAACACTAGACTCTTTTCCTGTGATTACTTTTTCAGTTGGTTTAATTCCCTGGACCAGCTCACCTGAAAATCACACAAACACCAGCAGGGAAGGAAAGAGAGAAGATGAAGAAGGGACAGGGTCAATAGCATTCCAGCCAGCAGTTGCCTCTGCAAATGTGAGATCAGCCTCCCAATAGACCTCTATTTATAGCCTTTCCCAGAGGGAACAGAAGGTTATTTCTGGCCCTCTGGGACAAATACCAGTCCTGCCATCTTACCAGAGCTCAGCTCTGCCAGTCTGTTTTGCCAAGAAGCATTTGAGACTGCAGAGTAGATGCTCCCTTGATTAAATATGAAGGATTTGCATTACCAGATTACTCCTCTAATCCATTGGCTCCGTGTTGTGTCCCTGACAGCAGCCAGCACAGGTTCTTCAGAGACTAGAGTGAAATCCTCATTACAGACCATTTTACAGCTAATAAAACTCTAAAAGCCTGCATGCAGACAAATCCCTGCAGTGTTCACACTGGCAGTTTGCACAAGTTCAAACCTGGGAACTGACCATAGGATTTGGCTCAGTAGAAAATGTCAAGCCCCAGTTACCCTCAGAGCTTATGCTGCTAATAAACATGGAAACACAGAAGCATAGCTGGAGTTATCTGCACAGTAACAAAAGACTGTCCTTAAAGAACATAGCCTTTAGAATTACATTCAGAAAGAGGAAGATTAGTGGCTGCCAGAGGATGCACTAACTCCTCAGCTGTTGTACACTTTGGGGTTTTTTTGGGTACTGCAAAGGGGTGAAGGAATTAAGCAAGTACCAGTGTTGTGTGACCTGCTGCAGTTGTGACACTAAGACATTTCATTTTGGTAACTGTTTCACATGGAAAGGTACAATTCCAGTTATTTCCTCAAAATAAATGAGGCCTAGCTCATCTTCAGACCTGGTCAAACATTCTATGCATTTTAGCATCCCCTTTCTAGTTGGAGAGGTGCCTGAAATACCTGCCAGAGCTGTTTGGCTGACCTCTGTCTATCAGTTGTCATCCCAAAGCCAAGCCAAGCCAAGAGCCAAGGGAACTTTGCTCCAGCCCAGAGTTATGCCCTTGCAGAAGCCTCAGACCTCACTGTCTCAGTGGAGCTGTTCTGTGTGCAGTGGATTTGGAAACAGTATGCTCCTGCTTCGACTCAGGGCTTGGTACTGATAAGCTCAGGAATGATCATCTGCCTCACTGTTTGGGCACAAGAGAAGGCAGGACTGAAACCCTCAGCCCTGAGCTTGCACAGGGAGAGAATGGTGAGAGGCTTCTCACAGACTCCCACTCCCTCTGCATAAGGGAGCAGGTGATTAAACTGACAGACTAAGGCACAGCCACACAGATACTGCTCTGGGTAAGACAGGTGGGAAAAACTCAAGGTGCCCAAGGATACAACTCCTTCAGGGGGAGGTCAGGTCCTACCACCCAGCATAAGGCACACAGACACCTTCATTCACAAGCAAAAAACCTGCTGCAGTCATCTATCAAGTCTTGGGCAGACTTGGCCATCTCCTCATAGATTTGACCACAAAAACTGAAGAGCAGCTGGTACCCCCAATCCCTTCCTAGTCTTTGGCACTTAGGGGGTTAGGGCTAGATGAGCTTTAAAGGTCTGTATTGGGTTTGGCTAAGATGGAGTTAATGTCCCCATACAGTTTTCAGAAACGCTGTGCCTCAGATTGAAGATAACATGTGATGTTGTGACTGCTATAAGGCTGGCATAGCACTAAAGTGATGGGGTGGACAAGATCCTGGGAAGGGATGTAATCAAGGCAGCTGACCCAAACTGACCAAAGAGCTATTCCATACCATATGACATCAGCTCAGGGATAAACGACAGAGGGGGGTAAGGAAGGGGGCGGGAAGAAGACGTCTGCCCCCCAAGCAACCACTCCGCGTTCCGGAGCCCTGCTTCCCGGGAAAGGGCCAGACATCACCTATTATGGGAAGTAGAGACTAAAGCTCAATTTTGCTTTGCTTTGCTTCACGCGCGTGGCTTTGCCTTTCTTTATTTTGCTTATTAAACTGCCTTTGCTAAAACCCACGGGCTGTTTCCATCTTGTTCTCTCCCTCTTGTCGTGCCGTGGGAGGTGTGGGGTGAGAACGTGATAGGGAACCTTGGTAGGTACCTGGTGCTCGGCCCAGGTTAACCCACCACAAGGTCCCTTCCAACCCAAACTATTCTATGATCTCTCTGGGGCTGCCTTTTCCTTCCCACCCCAAGTGCAAATGTCTGCAAATGTCTCTCCAGGACAAACACTGCATGCAGGATTCCCTACTGTGTAATCCCTCAGGCTGGTTACAGTGCTTGGTATGCTGCATGGAGTGCCAAGCTGAACTTAAGGAGGCAAAAATCAATTGATAACCAAGGTTTAGATTTGATAACTGTCCAAACTTTTACCGCTTGGCTGAAGATAATTGCACCTGCATGCATGTTTGAACTCTATGGCCAGGCTGAAAGTAGGTCTCATTCAATAACTTATCTCTCAACAGGAGCTGTAAATATACTGGCTGATCTATAAAGATAGCTTGGATTATTTTTTTGTATTACCTCCTCCACTAGTTTTGTTACTCTCCCCACCTACCTCCCTGGAATCAGTTGGGATTTGCACAATGCCTGTAGTATCACAGAATCACAGAATCACCAAGACTGGAAAAGACCCCCAGGATCACCAAGTCCAGCCTATGACCCAATACACCAAAACATCTAAGCCATGCCACTCAGTGCCACATCCAATCTTCTCTTAAACACCTCCAGGGATGGTGACTCCACCACCTCCCTGGGCAGCCTATTCCAGAGCCCAATCACCCTCTGCGTGAGGAAGTGCTTCCTAATGTCCAGTCTAACCCTCCCCTGCTGCAGCTTCAAGCCATGGCCTCTTGTCCTGTCACTAGCTGCCATGGAGAAGAGCCCAACTCCTACCTGACTACAACTTCCCTTCAGGTAGTTGTAGAGGGCGATAAGGTCACCTCTGAGTCTCCTCCTCTCCAGGCTGAACAGTCCCAGTTGCCTCAACCTTTCCCCATATGGCTTCCCCTCCAGCTCCTTCACCAGTCTCGTTGCTCTCCTCTGGACCCTCTCCAGCACCTCAACATCCTTCTTGAAGTGAGGGGCCCAGAACTGGACACAGTACTCGAGGTGAGGCCTCACCAGTGCAGAGTACAGGGGGAGCCAGTGCAGAGTATAGGGGGAGAGCATGTCACACACTTGTACCTCAGCCTGTTACCAAACCCCCCCAGGAACACAAAAGGCTCAAAGTTGTTATAAGCATTAACACATGCAAGCCACAACAAACACTGTGAAGGACTGTTTTGAAAGGTGGGGGCAAGGTCTGGAGGGCTTTTCATTCTGGATTGATGGGAGTGATAGAGATTTCTAGGCATGTCTCTGGGCTAGACAATTGTTTAGGCATAGTCTGTCATCAAGGGCTGGATATAGCTCTCTCCTGCGGGGCCACGAGCAACAGGAAGCACTCAGAATATTTTATGAAGTTACAGTTCCTTGGAAGAGGTTGATCCAAGTCAGCTGTGCCCCACACTGCATCCAGCACCTCTGCTCCCAGCTGTCTTCTTTGCCCCTTCCCTTGCACCAGGAGTGATACTCACACAGCTGCAGAAACAATAACCAAAAATATACACCTCAGAAGCATTCAGTTCAGATTTTATGCCATGAACTTACAAGCAGCAGCAAAAAAAGGAAGAGTGGGAACAGGAACATAAAATTGGGGTCAGAAGGGATGGAGGAATCAGAGCAGCTCTGTTCTGGACTAGCCAGTGCTGCATAGCATTACATCCTCACTTCACTTACACTTCAGTAAGTGGCTTCAGCATGTACCAGAGCCCCACACCTCACATTAGGGTTCCTTCCCAATGTCAGCAGATGTGCACCTTTGAGGCAAGAGGCTGGCTCACACTGCAGAACCAGGCTTCTGGTAACACTGAGAAGAGTGGAGGGGTTTGTGGCCTCAGGCCTGGAGGAGAGGTGTAATGAGGGAGACAGAAAGACATCTGCACTGTTTTCACCCATACACCTCTGGTCCTGTAGTTCTTCTTACAATCATATACCTACCACCCTGGAGATACTTAATCACTGTATAAATTAATGTATACATTCTCTCCATGACATTTCCTGACCCATCCTGTAGAGCAATTTGCACCACATAGTCTGCAGAAACCTGGCAGTCTCTATCACTTAGTGATAGACCACAAGACAATAGTGGCTTTAGGGCTTCAAAGGACATAAACTTGTTTTGCCAGCAGGCAGTTGCTAGGGCAGCATATCTGCCCACTGGGGATTCCCCTTCCTATCCCTGTGCCATTTCTTCTTTTACATGGAGCAGAATAAAGGAGGTGATGCAGGGGTAGGACCAAGTGGCTTAGCATAGCACAGCTTCAGCTGCCTGTGGTACTGGTCTTGGACTGTCTGAAAGAAAATGTGAGACAACAGCCTAAGAAGCTAGCCATGTAGGCTTGAAGTTGCTGTCTGAAGGCCTCCTGCACCTCTGAAAGTGTTAAGGGGTCACAGAATAGAGGAGGCTATAACACCATGGCATTACACTGTCTGGTGTGTATCAGAGCTGCCATCTGACACAGTGCAATCAGACCTCTGGCTTCTCCTCCATGCCTTTAGGATTTAAGGTCTTTTTCTTATTTCTTTAACCTTCAGTCCTCCTGCAAACCCAATCTCTCTCTTATCCTACACAAGCATGTAAAGGTTAAGCTTGAGTGACATGAAGTTCATCAAGAGGCAAGCATCTATTATTACTTCCAAGCACCAAAAGTCTGTCCTTAAGATGCTATCCTCATCTTAACGTTTCACCTTTTGTTTAACACCAAAGAGTTCTGCAAAGGCAGCACAAAACCCATGGTGGGAGCAAGGAGTCTGTGCTGAAGCAGGTGTATTCTCTGCTTCCCTCCTGGGCAGTGTCTGAGCTACCAGGAAAAGGTTACAGCTTTCCATGCATGAACCTGATTTGTACAAGTGACTAAGTGGGGAACAAAAACCTGGAGGGAGGGGAATAGGGAGATGTGGCCCTTCCCTGCTCCTCACTAACCTGCAGGCTGATGAACAGTGATTGCACAGCTTTGGTTTACTGCCTGGAGACTACCTAAATCCTGGATTAAACAATCATGGGCTGGATTGCTGACTCCACTACATTCCTGTGCAGTGTGGTGCCACAACTCTCCATCCTGCTGTCGCTTCTGCTTAATAGTAAAAGTCATTCCTGCTTTGTATTGTGCTACATGCAAAGAAAACAAGAGTAAAAGAAGATTGTGGGTGCAAAGAAAACTGTTGGAAGGTTAGGGAAAGGCAGGTTTAAGACTTTCTACCCCCCTTCCACTTACAAGACAGCCTCTAATTATAAGACCACATGCTATTTTTTCTGATGAAACCCCATGCCTCACTCAGTGCAAAGCTTGGTGCCAAGGCACAGCTATGCATTATATTATTTCATTCTCTACCACATAGTTCCAGGCTCTACTCTAACTGCACACTCACCAAATCCCTTCCCTCTGTAGAAAATAATTTATAAGTATAAATATTTATACAATAATTTATCTCTTCATGGACTCTCCTGTGGTGCTCCTCAATATGCCACTTGAATGCTTCAGGAGCAGAAGTTAATTTATCTTTAAATTAGAGAGGAATTTATATCCCCTCCATTTTATAGATGGGAAGCTGATGAAGCAAGGCTGCACTTACAAATCACAGCAACCCACCCAAATTTATCCTTGCACTCCATTTCCTTCAGTCACCCAGCCAGGCACCAAGGCTGGAGCATCTGCCTGTCTCAAGGTCTGCACACAGGGGTGGCTCTCTGCCCCCAGAAATGGGGCTGGGAGAAGGGAGGTGTCTCCACTGCATGTCTCCAGCATGGGGTCACAGCACAGCAGATGCAGCCACCATCACTGCCATACACTCCTGCTTTATGCATCAACCACTGAGGTGAAGGTAGAAAGCCATCAGGTCTCTCTCAAGAGTCACACAAAGAGGTCCCAGGTTTGTACAGAATCACAGAGTGTTAGGGGTTGGAAGGGACCTCTGGAGATGATCTAGTCCAACTCCCCTGCCAGAGCAGGAGAACCTAGAGCAGCTTGCACAGGATGTGTCCAGTTGGGTTTGGAATAGCTCCAGAGATGGAGACTCCAGCACCTCCCTGGCAGCCTGGACCAGTGCTCCACCACCCTCAAAGGAAAAAATTCCTCCTCCTGTTCAGCTGGAACTTGCTGGGTGCTAGTTTGTACCCATTGCCTCTAGTCCTGTCCCTGGGCACCACAGAACAAAGCCTGGCCCCAGCCTCCTGACCCCCACCCTGCAAGGATTGCTCAGCATTGCTCAGCTCTCCCCTCAGGCTGCTCTGCTCCAGCCTAACCAGCCCCAGCTCCCTCAGCCTCTCTGCACAGGAGAGGTGCTCAAGTCCCCTCAGAATTTTAGTGACCCTTCTCTGGATCCTCTCCAGAAGTTCCCTGTCTCTCAAACATGGGAGAGCAGAACTGGACACAATCCTCCAGCTGTGACCTCCCCAGGGCAGAGAAGAGGGGATGGAGAACCTCCCTGGCCCTGCTGGCCACACTCTTCTTGCTGCACCAAAGAGGCCTTCTACTTCACCACTGTCAAACATAGCCATCCTCCTCCTTTTAACTCCCTGGACTCCTAACATCAATGTTTGGGCAATGTTTTTTCCTATTTCCCAGTTTCTAATTTGAGTGGGGTTTTATATTCAAATGCAAAAACCTAGAATGAATCCTAGAATGGTTTGGGTTGGAAGGGACCTCTGGAGCTCATCTAGTCCAACCCCCCTGCAGTGGCCAGGGACATCCCCAACTAGAGCAGCTTGCCCAGAGCCCTGGCAAGCCTCACCTGCAATGCCTCCAGGGATGGGAACTCAACCACCTCCCTGGGCAACCTGGGCCAGTGTTCCACCACCCTCGTGGGGAGGAACTTCTTTCTAATGTCCAGCTTAAATCTACTCCTCTCCAATTTAAAACCATTGCCCCTTGTCCTTTCATTCCAGGCCTTTGCAAACAGGCCCTCTGCAGCCTGCTTGGAAGTTCCTTTTGGAAGGTCACTAGTAGGTCCCCCTGAAGCCTTCTCTTCTCCAGGCTGAAGAACTTACCACACTGTTAAACAGAGCCACCTTCCCTGCACTGCATCACTCAAATCTAAACCCTGCAGCTACCAAGCTTCCCAAAAGAAGTCAGAAAGGCCAAGGAGGGAATTACCTTCCCCTTGTTTACAGCTCCCAAAGCAGCCTGCTCCCTGTCAGTCCCCAGCTGCTCCCAAGCCAGCTGCACTGGGGGCATGGCAGGAGCCAGCAGGCATTGCTGGGCATGTGCTTTGTCATGCAGCCCCACACAGCTGGACAACAGGGCTCTGCTTGCCTCTCAGCAAAAGGGAGAGGAGCACTCAGGTCTGCCGGTAAGAGCATGAGAAGAGAGGAGGAGAGAGGAAGGAGGAGAGAGGAGGAGAGACAAGAGAGGAGAGGAGACAACCTCTGCAGGAAGGAGAAAGGAAGGATTTAAGGGCAAGAGGCAATTTTGGAAGGAAATGAATAAAATACCAGCTCACTCCTACTTTCTAGGAAGTACCATTCCCATCCCCCTCCACTTAGTAGCCATCACAGCAACTAATAATTTCATCAAATCACTCAGAAGGAGGGAAGGATGGAAAGCTAGAAAAGCAACAGCTTGAATTCTGAGAAAAAGACTCTGCTTATGACCTGGCACTTCTCTCACATCACTGCTGCCTGCCACTGCTGCTTTAAGATAGTAATAACCTCTCCACATCTGTTTATGTGGAAACTGTCTAATCCAGTCACTTCATCACATGGAACAGGCTGTGGCATCCCCACCCACTCCTTCATGAACCTTTTCCCTTCCTCCTTCTCCTGGCAGCAGTGGATCTCAAAGTATATACCCTAGTCCTCAATTCTCTTCCCAGGTCTCCAAAGTCATATTTCACTGTATCAAATGCTAAACGTGGGATGACATTTAATTTCCAGCACAGTTTATATATCATTGCAGAGCAGTGATCTATAGCTCTAACACCCTGAGATGTGCTACATACCTGTTCAGCATACAACCACACATTTAGAGAAACACCATTGCTTTGCCATCCAGCTATTTCCAATTAATTCAAAGCAGCCTCAATTTTCACATCTGCTCCCAAATCTCCCTGTAAATTTACAGCCTCGGTTTTCTGAGGAGTTTTCTGTTATTTTTTTCTCTTTTCACGCATATCACCTTTCTTGCAGCATAAGAGATGCAAGATAACGAATTAAAGCTGATTATTGAGGGAGAGGCTACATGAGTGATCATTCTCACAGAGAGCTGGTGCTGCCTGGCCTCCCTTTGGATGAGGAACAGCCTCCACAATATTCTTTGGGTCTCACCTTGCCATGTTTGGTACATTTAAAGCCTTCAGAATCCAAACAGAAACCAAACCCCAGCTTTAAATAAGTAAGCCATCTCCAGGGGTGCAGTCCATCTAGAGTTTCAAGTCTCTTAGTGGATATATTCCCTCTCCTCCTCCCCTTAATCCTAGCTTCCCTGGCCTCAGACTCTGTTGTTTTACACAGAGGCATCTGAGCAACTTGTGCTAGTCAGCCCTTGCATGAGTTTTCTTTTTCTGCTCCTTCGTGGCTACACTAATGGTTTGAGCCCTTCCAAAGAGCACCAGAGCAGCTGGCCTTGGGTCACATCAAAGGTCCAGCAAGTCCAGCACCTCCTCTTTGACAGGAGGCAATAGCAGATGCTCATTGTAAGCTCCTCTCTGTTTACATTGCTGTGCCAGGCTGCTGACTCCTCATCTGTCTGCAAGTTAGTTGCTCTTGGTACAACCCTCACTCCTGCTCTTGGGAGTGAGGGGATGTGCTGGGGAGAAGGTAATCAGTTTAGCTGCAGATGTATGTATGTATGGCTAGGCTTCGCGAATGAAGCTCCAGGGAGGGCTCCAGCCACGCTCCTCCTCAGCGCCTTTTCCAAGTGCTGATAAAAAGAGGATAGCAGATAGCACCCTCCAGCCTAGCAAGGGATTTTTTTTAGGTGAGACACAGCATGTGCAGAGCTGGATCCACCCTTTAGTCCTAAGGTTCATCTGCCAGGGCCTAGCAAGCTTGGACGCTGGCAGCCAAGTCCTTAGGATGGAGTTTTAACCTCTTAGCTGGAAGGCCTTCCAGGGCTAAATGAGCTCCATCTGCCCGGGTTTGGAATCAGAGTTGTCCTTCTCCTAGGATGACTGCCAGAAGGCTAATGAGCTCATGCTACCCATCCAAGGATTCTAGGAACATGGGTCTGACTCCCCACCCTTTCCCGTGGGCAATGAGTTTAATGCTCCCTCTGTTGTGGGCACATTTATGGCACCAGGGGCCACAGGAGAACACAAGGGATTTTCAGACTGTGCCTGAGCTGCAGATATATATAAGGAAAAGGGAGCTAGAGCCTATAGGCTCTTTCCTGTGTTTTGAGTGTGACGTCTTCCTTTTCAGTCAGAAATGGAGCTGAGCTTCCAAATTGCTAGAGCTATCTACCTAGCCTTATTCTCCTGCCTCTGACTCCATAAATGAAAGTATTTTTTTCCTTCTAAAGCCTTGATGCATTGTAGATTCACCTGGAAAAAGGAAATGTAACTGAATGTGTAAAATAAACAGCAGGATTAAGAAACAGGTTCTTTACTTCTGTCAGCTTGAGCGTGGAGCTACTGCTTGCAGTAACAAAAGTTGGAAAATCATAGGACAATGCGTTATTTAAATTGGAATATCCCATAAAGTTACCCCTTTATTACAGAGTTTAACACATTTGAAGGGTTATTAAATCCCATAGAAATCCTCATGGGTTGTCACCAGTGGGAAAGGCACTGGATGTTCAGTTTCTTGTAGGAATGAGCATTTTCATACGGAAATGGAGCTGGAAAGTGAAAGGTTGGGTCAATACTGCCTTGTATTGGAACCCCTGGCAAATTTGCTTTGCTCAATGGGCTTGTATAAACTTAATTTACAAGCTACACTGTTTCCTGATGAAGTGTTGGGAAGTATGGAGGCAAGGAGCACTTCTTTCAGAAGGAAGTATATGTAGGAAGAGACAGTGGACAAAATATGACCTTCATAATGGAACTAGATGATCTTTAATGTCCCTTCCAAGCTGGCCTTTCTATAATGTTGGTATGGTGTAACAAGAGCTTGGCTACTAGCAGATGGCAGGAGAGGTTAATGGCTTCAAACTCACAAACTTTATGGGCAGCTAGTCTACTACTTGTACACTGCTTTTCTCTTACTTAGTTTGGACTTTGGAAGACTCTAGAGAGACAACACTAGCCAAACTTTAAATGCAGTGCTAGATAGAAAAATGAGTTTTGTTTAAGGTGATTTTTTTTTTCATAGTCAAAATCCTGACTGTTCAGATAGTACTAAAGCTCCCTCAATTTGTCTCTGAAAACTATTACTTCTCTTCCCAGAAAAGGCTCATATTTTTCCTTGCATGGAACTTACTTTCCTAGCAAAGCCAGTAAATCAATTTTTTTTTTTACTGCTTTTACATGTGTGTCAATAACTATGCAAAGCAGTGAAGATAGGGGCTGTGAGACTTCTGTGGGCTGCCTTTTTCCAAACCATTATCCTCCATGGTTACAGCATTTTTCTTCTCTCTACTTCTTAATGCCTTCTTTTTGCTACACTGTAAACATAAAACAAAAACTTGAAGGAAAAAAAAGTCCCTAACAACAGGTTGGAACTGCTGCCAGCTTTTAAAAACTATTGTTTAATTGAAAAGTTATAAAGTAAGAGCAAGTGCATGAATTGTTGAGATTGCCTGCATGAAACATTTATAGTGAAAAACCTCCCTTCTGTGAAGATGGATGGAAGGACATCTTTTATGCAAAAACACAACCACTTCTTTGCCTGCAAAGCTGGCATGGTGTGAGCATGCCTCTGGAGAATAAGTGGAGCCCAGAGCTGCAGAAAAATGCTGAAGCATTCCTGCATCCATGGGAGTGACTGAGGGAGGGGATGGGGAGCCAGAGGTGGCACGGAGATGTAATGAATTAACCTGCCTTCTCCCATGGGAGGAAGTGTAAATACAAATCAAAGGGCTCTTTATCCCACTGACAATACGGTATGCAAGGTCACATGGCTTAATATTTTAAGAGGATTAGAGCTAAGTCTCTGCAAACTTTGAAATGGCCTAACCAAGCCTGTGAGCTTTTCAATTTCAATAGGTGCACAGCAGGACTTCTCCAATCAGCTGGAATTTGGCAGGGTGAGATGTGCTGAAGTGGACTCTGAATCAATTCACTCCTGCAGTGATTGGCTTTACAGGGTTTCTGTTAATTTGGAGCTGTGCAGGAGCTGGGAACAAAGAGGATCACCAAAAGAGCTGGACACTTAATAATGAGCAAAGTTTGTGTCAAAAGGCAAAAATCCTTCATTCAAATATTATCCACCAACTAAGGGACACCATTTCTGTAGCTCTGATTCTTTTCTAGGCAAACTGAAAACACCAGGGTCTAACTGGAGCATCACAAAGAACTTAACCAGCACCTCCATCACTCCCCAAAGTCACAATTCTCTGAAAACATGCAAAGTACATAGGAGAAACTGAACAATGAAGAACAGCCTTTCATCAAAACATCTCTAGCTGAACTTCAGATCTTATCACATGCAGGATGCATGGGGAGTAAATCTGTTCTCCAGCTGGGGAAGGTTGCTAATTGTCCAGCAGATTCTAGCCACCAGCTGGCAAGCAAGTGAACAAGAAGCAATCCCAAAAACCACACAGAAAAGCAGCTGAGCAGCAAGCATTCAACCCAAACCATCAGTTGTTGTTAGGGCCGTGGCTGATAAAGAAAAAAAAATGCATTTACTCTGAAAGCAAAGTGTGTGACTCCACCTGCTTGTGTTTAGGAGCAGTGTGGAATGTCTCCAGGCTGAAAGCAGTGGTGGTCAAGCAGCTGGGGAGGTACATTCCTTCTAATGCTGGTGGCTGCCCTATGGACCTCAGGCTTGATTCTCCAGATGTGGACAGATGTGAACTTGCTTTCCAGAGAAGTGTCTCCAGACAAGCACCTTTCAAATATTTCTGCCGTAATGGTACCTGCAATTACCTAGGAATTGGAATTGCTGCTGCTCCATCAGAAAATAAGGGAAGATCCAACAATTTTGGCATGAATTCTGAGCCATTCCAGATCTTAAGAAAGTTTTTATATTATGTATGGAAAAGATGCAGCTGATGAATTCTTGTTAACCCTCTACCTTCTATCCTTCCATGTAAAAGTACTGAGAGAGAGATGCAGCATTTGCTTTCCTTTCCCACAGCCAATGCTTTATTTCACAGCTCTGTCATCTCCACTTTCTCCCAGCCTTCCTGGTACATTCACCAACTGAATTCATGAGTTAGCCAAGAGGCTTGTGGGTGAAAGGGAAAACTGCAGGTGAGGTAGGAGCAAATAGAAGGAGTTTTGAACCAAGCACAAGACCCACTCAGCTTACAATGTTCAGCCAGTGAGGACAGAGACTCTTTCAGCAACCCTTAAGACAAGAAGTGCTGCCTCAAAAGTTTGTCTCTTTTCCATGTTATTCAGTGCCAGTTTGTTCCCAGAGGCTTAGGCCCAGTCTGAAAATCCCTTGTGGTCTCCTGTGGCCCCTGGTGCCATAACTGTGCCCACAGCAGAGGGAGCATTAAACTCATTGCCCACGGGAAAGGGTGGGGAGTGAGACCCATGTTCCTAGAATCCTTGGATGGGTAGCATGAGCTCCTTAGCCTTCTGGCAGTCATCCTAGGAGAAGGACAACTCTGATTCCAAACCCGGGCACATGGAGCTCGTTTAGCCCTGGAAGGCCTTCCAGCTAAGAGGTTAAACCTCCATCCTAAGGACTTGGCTGCCAGCATCCAAGCTTGCTAGGCCCTGGCAGATGAACATTAGGATTAAAGGGTGGGTCCAGCTCTGCACATGCTGTGTCTCACCTAAAAAAATCCATAGCACAGGCTCGAGGGTGCTATCTGCTATCCTCTTTTTATCAGTGCTTGGAAAAGGCGCTGAGGAGGAGCATGGCTGGAGCCCTCCCTGGAGCTTCGTTCGCCAAGCCTAGCCACGATGTTCCCAGAGGCTTCAGTGGCAGAACACATTGTAGTCAGCAGAACAGAGACTGAAGGGTGGCTCAGTGTTCTTCAGCTGCTCTTCACTAGACCTGACTCTGCCTTCTACACTGCTGTGACCCTAAGAGGTCAGACCAGAGGAGTGTGTATGTGTCTAAGTTAAAACAAACCAACCAAAAAAACAAAAAAAACCAAACCAAAACAAACAAAAAAACCCTCTCCACAAACTAAACAAAATGGCATTTTTAGAAGGCACAGCCAAGTAAGCAAAATCCTACATGACAACCTAATTTTAAGCACCTATCTGAAGATCTTAATTAGCTCTTCTGCTGCTAATTTCACATATCCCCTCTTTGCCTTCAGTATCTTTACAGACCAATTTGCAGGCAACTGCATCTATGTTTAAACCTGTATCCATCCAGGCAGGAGATGATTATGATTATTTATGATTAGTCCTCCAAGCATTCCCACTTGAACAGCACAAGAATACTGAGAAATAAAGCCCCTGCAGTCCTGTCCCTGAGTAACCCCCTGAACCCCACTAAAATAATACATGGGGTTTTTCCCCTAACAAATCTTGTAAGGTTTCATTTTCTGATAGGCTCTTGTTAATTTTACAGATTATCTTCCAGGTAAGCTGATGGAACAGCTGCAGAAAATCCAGTCCCTGCTTTTCCCTACTTCCTGCAATCTCTTCGCCTGGGTTGTTCATCTGAGCCCAGCACAGGCTGTGCCAAGAGGGAGAACACAGCAGGAAGCTCTTCAACAGCACAGACAGCAACTCACTAACACAAGCAGAGTTGAAGCTGCAGGCTCCACTTGCTTTGGACTCAAATCACAGTCAGAGAGACCTCTTCAAAGCACATGCAGCCTGGAAGCCTCAGGCTTCGGCAGCCCTGCTAGCAGCCCTGTGTGAAACCAGTGGAGGAGCCAAGTGGCCTGGCTGTGGAAGACCTCTNCCACAGGAGACCACAAGGGATTTGCAGACTGTGCCTGACCAAGCAGAGAATACTTCCATAAACACAACTTCTTCATGCATGGCCACTGCTGCTAGATTACTTCTCGTAGGGGAAAGCAGATGTGATTTGAGTTTATTTTTGCTTTCTTAGCAAGGACAAAAGTTTCATCTTTCTAAAAGTACTGTCTTCCTCCCAGAGAACTGAAAGCAGATGAGGGCATGGGGTGAGCTGTGGGAGGGAGGTGATGGGGAAACAGTTCTTTTGGAAAGGTCTTGAGATATTTATTAAACTTCAAACTATAAACATCTTTGTTGGACTGCCCAACAAAAGAGCATCTGAAAGAAGGCAATAGATTTTCAACATCAAAGAGGTTGAATACTTTATGCCAAAATTACAATCTATTGACTTTGCTGCCATTGCCTCCTTTCATTTGTAAGGATTTATCTGACGCCCTCACCTCTGCTTGGGATGTCCAGATAGTGCCTTCCTGGAGCAGGAAAGATGTTCTTTTTTAAATATACATGATATCAACATAATCCCACCTAACCAAATGCAAGGGGAGGAAAAGAAAGGCTGCACAATTAGTTTCTCTGGGGTTAGAAGTGCATTATGGAGAGCAATTAGAAAGAGCCTGCACTAGCCATCAACCAAGTGAGCAGATTTAGCACATCACAGAAATTAATGATGCTGTATGGAAAAGACTAGAGCAATTCTGTCCTCAAAACTACCCCCTTGCTTGCAGCACAGCAAATGGAATTGAACTTCTTAGGGCACCAGAGCTGTAGAGAGAGGTGGATGCAGATGCCATAGTCTTGAGCACAAGGAATGCAGCAGGACTCTGCTCTAACTTGCTCTGCCTTCCTTCAGCTTATCCTCTCTGGCCAAGGGGCTCCCAGATGCACTCCTGCATGTTTTATGTGCTATGTTCCTAGTAAGATATTTTTTTCTTTATTTCTTCCTCTTTTTTCTCTCCAAATGTCTGTCTTCTCAATTTTTCTCCCTTAACAGTATATTTGCCTCTGTTGTTGTGACTGTAGCTTGTATCTCTGCTCAAAATACCTTGACTCTATCAACTTGCAATAGATCAAACTAAAAACCTAAGGAAATAGGTAAATATTTGGGCAGTTACACAGCTGCTGGTAGCTGGGCTAGCCAGTTTAAGGCTGTATTAAGTTCCCTTGCACTCTTGTCCTGTCACTGTAACTGCAGTAGCATCACACAGTAATTGGCATTCATGGTTAGGTTTTAGTTAGTTTTCTATCAGTATTTCCAAAGGCTTTACCATGGAAGTGTTGGAGAAAGCCCCATGCAATTACTAGTGTTGCTATTGCATGTGAGCTACTGGTCTGTGGATGCAAGAGGGTCACAGGAATAAGGAAAAGACAGTCATATATATCTCTATTTATACACACATATATGTGATCCATAGATTTATTTGGTTATACCCCAGTTCCATGGAAGTTTGACACTCTCTTTCTCTCCAGATAACCTGCTCTCTGCATAAACAACAAACCCAGATACTAGAGCTTGCTCCAAAGCAACCATTAGATCTTTTTTTTTCCTCCAAATCAAGGTTGAGAAGAAAATTCATAATCAGTTTATTCACACAAGTGCCTGTTCCCTCACTCACATTCCAGTCATCTGTGGAACAACTAAATGCATGAAATGAGAGTTTTCCCTGGACAATGCCAAATTGCTGTCTGCTGCAAAGGAAAGTTGTTTTGAAGAAATTAATGATAAAGGCAAGGCTGTTGACCTACATAGGCAGCAAGACATACCATGCCAAGTTTTGTTTATGTATGGGTTTGTTTTTCCCCTCTTTTGTCAAGTACCCTGCAGCACTGCTCAGTGATAGCTGGTAGTGTGGGAATGAGTGGGTAAAGGATGTCACAGTGCACAGCAATGAGAGCTCTGGCCCTGACTAGGGAAGCTCTGCTTGATTTAAAAGCTAATTCAATGATACAAGCCTTCACTCAGCTGGTTTGCTGGCAGTATGCAAGCAGACTTTTTTTTCTCTTCTTTATTTTTTCCTCCTTGACTTTTGGATGTGTGCTGCAGGCCTCAGGCACCTGTTCACAGGCTTTCTCTGTCTTGCCACAGAGAAAAAGCTTCTCACCTGCCTCAAAGATGGAGTTAGGACACCACACTATTCTAATTAGTTGTGAACGAGTTTTCTTGCTTCCCTTTGGTTCTGAGCAACCTTTTTTTTCTGTCTCTCATGCCTACTAAGCCTCCCCCAGCTGCATTGCCTCAGGACACTCACAGGCTGGTACAGTAAGTGGTGAGATGCTCAGCGTTTGCCTCTGATCAGTGCTGGTCCTCTGTGAGCTGGCTGCTGTGCCCTGGGGAGGATGGGGTGGGCAGGAGGCAGAGAGAGGAGCTCTGCCTGCCTGGGAGCTGCTCACCTCCTCATTAGCTTTATCTGCAGCAAACTGTCCTGCAGAATGACTGTCTGGAGGTCACTTGCTGGTCTGGATCTCCAGCTGGGCTCTTCATGACATCTAGTCTGGAGCTGGGGCTGTCTCATCCTGTTATAATTGGATCAGTCTTCTGGCTTGTCTGGGCAATGGAGCATTTTCCTGGATGTGCTTACCTTGTCACAACTGAAGTGACTTAGTCACATCAGAAGAAAGGAAAAGAATAAATCCTTCAGATCCTGCAGGATGAAAATAGTCTCCTTGAATCAATCTTCATCTGATGCTTGTGTAATTATGGATTATTTACCAAGATTCAGTCTCTTACTCAGAGTACAAAAATTGCCAAGGTGCCTGGTGCTAGTGAATTAGATAACACACAGGGTGATTTGTCATTATTACAGATCATTAATTCTTTTCATGTTTAAACTTGCCCTTTCCAAAGCTAGATGGGTTTTTGTATTATTTTTGGATGTCTGGAAGATGCAATATGCTTCAATCATGACTCAGCTGGTATGTTAATCACTGCACTGGACTCATTCTGCTTTCTCCCACAAAACAGCATGAAAAGCTTTATAAAGGGAGAGGAAAGCAAGCAAGCCACAAATTGACAAGAGAGAGAAACTGTCAGGCCAGGAGGTTTAGCAGCAGCCACAATGTGAAAATGACTCTTCTTTTGCCTATTTCTGTGACCAACACTGTCCCCAGCTGCTGTTTGCCAGCTCTTGAAGACAAGAGATGACTTCATGGCAGATGTGTGAAAGTGCTGGAGGTCTGGCAGAGCTGTCTGAACTGGACCATTGGCAGTTGTGGCATCCCCAACTCCTGCTCCTTGCAGGTGGCAAAGTGTTGCTGTGCTGCCCTCTAATGCTCAGCGCCCTGCTCGCATCCTCCCTCGCGCCTGGGGACGATGCAGCTTCGTGCTGCTTGCTGCACAGGCGAAAACGCTGCTTGGTCTGCGCTCAGCAGGTACAATGGCAAAAAGCAAAGCTTTATGCTAAATTCACTGTCACTTTTCCTACACAAACACACGCAGAGAAAGCAGGAATTACTGAGGTCTTCGGGGCTGTAACCCAATCTGTCTCAGTGTGAATTGCCCTCCAGTGATGTATTGATAGGCTCTGGGCTGATACTTGTCACTGGAAGCTAAAATAAGGCAACTCAGCACAGACAGAAAAAAGAGGGGAGCTTGTCTTGAACAAAATGATGACAGACATGTTTGGTTCCTGTTCCTTTAAATTTGAGCTGCTCCCTGGTCTGTAATATCTCCCAGAACCATTTCACAGGATCATTTAATCTTTTTTCAGGAGCTTCCCTCCCCTGAGTTTCTTATTGTTCTCCTGCTGCATCACCTAAAACCCTGTCAAAACTTCAAACCTCTATCCTAATCCAAGACTGAGCTTTGTGCTTTCCTACATGCTGCTTTGCACTTAAATAGGTGCAGAAAAGG
>VWZO01000699.1:0-36842 GCA_013396975.1 Bucco capensis | reverse complement strand
CTAGAGGGTTACCAGGCAGTGGCCCAGGCTGCCCAGGGAGCTGGTAGGATGACCATCAGTGCTCAAACAGTGTGTAGCTGTGGTGCTTGGGGCCATGGGTTAGTGGTGAGCATGGGACTGTTAGGTGACAGATAGACCCAATGATCTCAGAGATCTTTTCCAACCATAATGATTCTATGATTTAGGAATTCCTTTCTGCCAAGGAGGTATGGGAGACAAACAGAGCAGAGGGATTCCCACCAATCCAGATGCAAATTATTTTAATTGCAAGTTTGTTCTTTTTTTTTTTTTCCTTTGGAGATGAATTTACATCTGGCAACAGGCAGAGATGTCTGTACAAAGGTAGGTCTGTAGCTGCTGGTCTGCCAACAACAGTAAAGTGCACAAAATGAAGCAGAAATGGCACAGACAGGAATGAGCCCACACAATGCAGAACAGAGCCTGGCACAGAGATGTCTAAGGAAATGATGATCCAAGCATTGTTGTTAAGGTGGTGTAATCCATGCTGTATCTCAGGATACTTACTGGGCCCTGGTTAGGCCCCACCTGGAATCCTGTGTCCAGTTGTGGGCCCCTCAGCTCCAGAAGGATAGGGAGCTGCTGGAGAGAGTCCAGCACAGGGCCANCTTTCAACCTTAATGGTTCTGTGATTCTGTAATGTGTTTAGCTCTGGATGTAGTGAAGCTGGAGTGACCAGGACTCTGCTAGGATGTGGCTATAGAGGGGATCCAACCTCAGAGTGACATTTCTCTGTGCTGTCCTTGGATCACCCTCTGCTCTGCTTCTGATCCAAAGCTGAGCAGAGCAACTGAATTGGTGAACACCTGCAGTTGGGTCCATGCTTACAGATCTGAGTGTTTACCTCAGTACAAGCAGGCCTTGCATCTAGCTGGGTCTGAAATTCCTTCTGTCAGAAGTCTCTTTTTATGCCTAAGATGGTGTGAAAGAACTGGCCTCACATCATTTGTAAAACAAGGCCTTCCACATATATAATTACTGTGCAGATTTACCCTACCTGTGTGTGTGTGGGGAACATCACTGATGGGAGTTAAAGTTGCCAACACAACTTTGAAGGAGTTACCAGATTTTCCCAGCCTTAGAAAGCTACTTGTTCCCATCTGCTCTAGCCAGAGTATTACATCAATTCTAAAAGGCACCTGGATGCCAGATTTATTAAACAACAAATCTGGAAGAAGAAAAAGAAATTCCTAAGCAGCAGGTGTTGCTGAGCTTGTTTTTCTTAAGGTTTATTCAGTATTGAAGAGCAGAAACTGACAGGAATGGAGATGAACACTTTTATTCCCTTTATGGAAGCTCTTTTAGCACCCATTACTATCTTCCCTTGTTTTAATGCTCCATTTGTCATTGTTTTCTAATTGTTCATTCTCAGTATGGCTGGTTCACAGGAGACTCTTCATCTTTGACCTAGGTGTTGTAATTGTTTGGAAACAAATGGAATAGCTCAACTGAGGGCCAAGAGGTGTCTGAGGTCACACAATAGGTTAATGGCTAATCACAGTCTGAATTCAGGAACTGTGTTGCCTCCTGCAACTCTGGAATGCTGGAATATCACTTGGAAATGGATAGAAGTGTTGAAGAGGTGAACATTAAAAATGTGGTCAGGAGGAAAAAAAAGAATTGAGTTCTTGGGACTCACTAAGAAGCATCCAACACTAATCACTGCTTAAACAAACAGACTGAATGCTCCCAGGAGATATTTGATAGCCCCACAACAATTCATCAACTCTTAGAAGT
This sequence comes from Bucco capensis, assembly GCA_013396975.1. Classification (NCBI taxonomy): domain Eukaryota; kingdom Metazoa; phylum Chordata; class Aves; order Piciformes; family Bucconidae; genus Bucco; species Bucco capensis. The sequence continues at coordinate 35,087 of VWZO01000699.1, read as the reverse complement.
GGCAAATGTCAGTAATATCTTAGCTGGAGCTCATTGAATGCCCAGTGAAGATTGTACTTGGGATAAAAATCTTTCTTCCTTTGGTTCCTCTGGTGGAATTTACTGGCACTTACTTCTCTGCTGGGAATGTTGTGTGGGAGAAATTCTGGAGGAAGGAAGAGCTCTGCTCTTTTTTACCTCTCTCCTTCCAATTAAACCTCCCTGGATTTGTGTATTAATAAAATGGCAGTTAGACTTTCTTTTTCCAATTCATCTTTGCTGTTCAAAACCACTACTCCAAATATAATAGGTATTATCTGCAATTGCTTAAATTGGGCATAAACATTTATTGCCTTCCTAGCTAACAGATGCAACCTTGCTGTTCCTAGGAATGAGGAAAATTCCACTAAAGGTCAAGTGACCTGATGTTTTCAGCAGCCTCATTACCCACATTAGCACTCCAGAGATGAGGCAGAACATCTGGTGGTGCCATAAAAATGATAGGAATGTATCTATACTTGCTTTAGCTCTTCATGCCAGTATTGAACCTCTGCTCCCATTTTGGGCCAGAGTTATGAAGAACTGCTAGAGTCTCAGAGCACAAGGGTTTGCTCAGGTTTGTTTGGCTCTGCAATTTCCTATGTCCAAAACAAAACCACAGGGATAGTGAAACTGGTATTTCTTGCTGCTTAGCTCAGCTAATCTGATAGGCCTTTTCTCTCAGGCCTCTGTCTCCTGGAGAGCAGTAAGTGTTCTCCTGTCATTGTGTCTATCACTGAAGTCTGCTCACCACAACAAAAACAAGTTACAAAACTGGAAGAAGAGAAGATGCCTGGCACCATGACCATTTCTGTGCTCCTCCATTGCTGCCCTGTGATGAGTTTCTGCCCCACTGGTTTAGCAGTATTGCCTTCCAGACTTTGGAGGGCATGGAAAGGCAGCAGCTTCTCACCAACCCCTGCAGCTGGAACACCTCCAGCTCATTGGTTTTTGCCTGACTCCAAGCCTAGTGAGAGGAGTTCTGAGTCTCTTTTGCATCAGTGAGTTATGATCACACACTGACAGCTGAAAGACATTGCTTTCTGGCTTTGTCTTCCTCCTGAAGTCTGACACATCTGAGGTGTGGAAGGAGAGAAGTGCAAGATCTGGCTCTGCATCTCCTTGTCAGATGGAAACACTGCTGTTCAGAGTATCTTTAGTACAGCACTTAGAGGAGCTTCCCCTCCCTTTGAGGCAGAGAAGCACTGCACGAGTGGTGCTGGGCTGAAAAGCTACCTGAAATACATGTAGAGCATGGTCCATCTACCCAGTGTGACTGCTTTGTATCCTATTAGCACTGCTCCTCATTTCAGTACAGTGCAAATGTCTCATTCAGCACTCAGGAGCTCCTGCTGCAGGTTCTGTGCTTGTCAGAAGCTGGACACTTGTGATCACAACAGCCCAGAAAACATATTCACTCCCAGAAGCTCCAGAATTAAGGGAATGAGAAGTTTATCTACCAAAGGGTTGCTGTAGTGTATTCTGTGTTGGTCTGGACCTGTGATGTAGAAGATGGCCAGGAAAATAGGGAAGAGCCTGACTAGGAAAGTGTGAGACTGCTCCCTGAAACTGATCCTCTCCCACTCCCACCCATTCCTTCCTGTCCTGCATGTTTTCAGCTAACATATAGAAGGGATAGCAAGGGGAAGTATTTCATCCCAGGCACAGTCTGCAAATCCCCTGTGGTCTCCTGTGGCCCCTGGTGCCATAACTGTGCCCACAGCACAGGGAGCATTAAACTCATTGCCCACGGGAAAGGGTGGGGAGTGAGACCCATGTTCCTAGAATCCTTGGATGGGTAGGATGAGCTCATTAGCCTTCTGGCAGTCATCCTAGGAGAAGGACAACTCTGATTCCAAACCTGGGCAGATGGAGCTCGTTTAGCCCTCTAAGGCCTTCCATCTGAGAGAAGGACACTCTAATAAAACCTCCATCCTAAGGACTTGGCTGTCAGCATCCAAGCTTGCTAGGCCCTGGCAGATGAAGCTTAGGACTAAAGGGTGGGTCCAGCTCTGCACATGCTGTGTCTCACCTAAAAAGAATCCCTACTGCAGGCTCAAGGGTGCTATCTGCTATCCTCTTTTTATCAGCGCGCTTGGAAAAGGCACTGAGGAGTAGCATGGCTGGAGCCCTCCCTGGAGCTTCATTCACCAAGCCTAGCCATCCTTACTATACTTGGACCTGTGATGTAGAAGATGGCCAGGAAAATAGGGAAGAACCTGACTGGGGAAGTGTCAGACTGCTCCCTGACACTGGTCCTCTCCCACTCCCACCCATTCCTTCCTGTCCTGCATGTTTTCAGCTAACATGTAAAAGGGATAGCAAGGGGAAGTATTTCATCCTCAGTCATCCTACTGCTGCGGGCAGGAATAATAAGCACAAACTCTACACCCTTCTGGCGACTGGTTTGGAAACCACTGCAGAGAACAGAGCCTGGGGACATCACACTGATTCCCAGTGGGCAATGCAGCCCTATCCAGGGTGGCCTTAGTGGAGTTCCACGCAGAGCTGTGAAAGCAAGCTAATCTCAGCTCCCCTCTCCACTCCCTGGGCTCTCTTGCCTTAGCATGCTTCCCTGCCTATGTTCTAAAGTGCTTGCAATTCACAGTAATTTAAAACCTCATCAGTACTCACTAGAGGGTTGGGGTTTAGAATCTCAGTCAATTAAGTCCATGTAGATGAGTAATAGGAGTTAAAACTCACAGAAGAAAGAAAAAAGAAGAAAAAGGATTCTATAGCCTTGCTATTTAAAAGCAATTATATTTTTAGTTACACGAAGAGACATTTTCAGACTTATAATTGCTCCAAATCTATCTGCTCAAGAGTCATTACATTCCATTTTAACCCCTCTGACACCAGGAACTAATGCTATAATTGAACTGTGTCATCAGTGATCTCAGTTCAAAATCGTTAGTAGAGTTGTTCTCTTTTTTTCCCTATTTGCTCTACCATCACTGCTCATTGGCCACAGGCATGGGGCCAGATGTGCTACCAGCATATGTGGGTACAATACCACTGAGATCAGTGCTGTTGTGTCCAATTAGGCCTGTGATGAGGCTGGCCTCATGTGCTAGGAGCCTTCACTAACCAATTTATTCCCATTACAGACTCTGGTCCATTCACCCAGCTGCAATTAAACATGTGGCAATGCAGTAAAATAAAAGTCAGGAACATCAGGCTTTTGAATTCAGCCTGATTTTATTTTGTCATAACCTCATTTGGGGCCAATTTAATATTCAAACACACAGGATTCTGATCTCACCTGCAGACAATAATAAGCTTATCAATAACCTGGGCTGCAGTTGTGCTCTCTGATACCCTGTTGATATTGCTGTGTGTATGTAAAATACCCTGGGGTTATCTCCTTTCTCTCCACAGACCTTATTTGAAGAATGAAAGAAACCAAACCAGAATATCACAGTAAATATGTTAATAAGGTTATATGCATTAAAGTACGGGTTTTGTTTTACTTATGAAAAAAAGAAACATTAAATGTCAGGGATATTGCTAAATACAGGCCTGGAAGGTGATATTTAACTGTATATAGTATGCTAATTACTGGCAACCCACAATACAAGTCCTATAGCAATCCTCTAATTAAGATTCTCTCTTCATTTCTGCTTTAAATTCTGCCATAAAAATATGCTCTGCACTATAATCTGCAATAGAGATCTTAGCACAGCAGTGATTTTTCCTTTATTGGTTTGTTTGGTTTGGTTTGAATTCCGCCCCCCACCCCCCCAAAAAAAAATCATTCAGCCATTTTATAGCAGAGAAAGCTAAAGAGCAAGCTGGAGGTTTCCCAGCCCTTAGTTATGGTCTTGCACAACTCATCTGAAGCCAAGATGAATGCTCACAGCTGCAGTAATTCAGTCTCATTTCCATGGTATCAGACAATTTAGAGCCCAGCAATCAGTCAGCAGGTTCTGGAAGAGTTTGCTTGTGCCATTGTCTATCAACCCTGTTGGTCCATGAGCTTCCTTACCACACTGAGCACGTGGTGACCAGGCAGGTGTCACCACTGATGGCCTGGCTCTGCCTCTGCTCCCTCTTGATAGAGCATATGCTGCTTTGCTGTGGGAGCACATACTGCAAAGCTCCTGTCAGTATAACTTACTGACTTGAGGATAACCATGCAACTAACCACAGCTGGACTGTATCTGATCAGCACAGAGGACAGAAGGTGGTTCATCACCATCTAGATGTGATTGCCCAGGCACAGNGATGCTGGTCACCACTGCAGGGAGAAAATCCGTTTGGCAAAAGCTTAGTTAGAGCTGAAGTTGGTCAGGACTGTGGAGTCAATAAAAAGGGTTTTTTAAATATGTTAATAGCCAAAGACAGGTCAGAAATAACATTGGGCTGTTACTTGCTGAGGCTGTCACCTCACAAACAGGGACATAGAAAAGGCTGAGAGGTTTCATGTTTTCCTTGCTTCAGTCCTCAACACCACTGATGGACTTTGGAGCTCCCAGGGCTCTGAGCTAGAGACCCATGACTGTGAGATTGTTAAACTCCCATGCAACCCTGAACTTGTGTGGCATACCCAGCTCCTTTCACTTTGGGTAGATATTAGCCTGAGCTTTTCTAAAGCACTCAGTACTGCTTTAACTTAGCTCCTCAAGCTCAGAACCAACCTACAGAAACACCCCTGGCTGGAGGGTGGCTGGGTGAAATGTCCCTCTACAGCAAGTCACAGACCTGCTTTTCCCTCACTTTCCTCATTCACCCAAGAAGTGGCTTCAGTTCAACAGTGCTGAATGCATCCAGACCATCCAGGAGGCAAGACACTAGTATAAATGCTGATTATTCTTATTAGCTGTTGGAAAATAATAATTATCATTCCATTTCCAAAATTAGGTTCCACATTAATGTCTTCCTGTGGTGCCCTTTATATTAAACCATAGAGGTTTAATCTGCAACTACAGTTTTTTACAGTGCTTCTGTGGGATTACATTATTGCCTTAATGTTCCTCTAATAGATGGGGGGTTTTTTGGCATGTGAAAAGATGGATGTGCATTGTAAACTAATTAGGCATTATTTAAAAAAAATAAATGCAGTAGGCAATGGAAAAATACCATGAAGCACTGAGAACTGCTTGAGTTTCTTGCTAGCTGCTGCCTTCAGAAGCTGTGCTGTTTAACCAATCTGCTAAGCCATTGGAACAGTTTTATTTTTAGATGATATGGCTCCTGCACTAACGTTTTGCCTGCTCTGTAGAACTAATTACCATCCCAAACACTATTGTACATACCTTCAGCTTGAATCAAAAGCTGGATTCATTCAGTGCTTCTTTCTACAGGAACAGGAGACAAAGAGATGCATGCCTATGGGCTAATTTTATCCCTTGGAAAAAAGTTCATCTGACCCACCATCATATTTTAAAGAGTTAAATCTCATTTTGCCTGTGTTTATTAATAGGCCAAGAGAAGCTTATAGACATCTCAAGGCTTTTCAGATTGTGTTTTTGTGAAAATGACTAATTACGCAGTGCTATGGATTAGGATGTCCTCTCTGCCATAGTTTCTGGACTTCTTGCTTGTTGTCATGTAGCTCCAGCATTTTGATGGACACAAGAATATCTTTTTTTCTCCCTGTTTGTTCTAAAAGAAAGTGTGATTCTTCATGCAGGACATGTTGCACATGGAGAATATGCCACTCAGACAGTCAGGTTGTCTCTGGTGCGTATCATGTACAACTGCTCTGAGTTTTTTTGAAGAGTAGTTTAGGACTTGTGCAAGTTGCCAGGCTCTCAGAGATGGACAAGCTCACAGCCAGCAGGGACAGAGGCAATCACCAGGGCTGATCTCCCACACGATACACACAATCCACACACCCTCACTAAGTCTTCCAAGGGAGACAAGTTTTCTTCCTGGAGCATGAGAGCTTTTTATCTCTGAGACAGCAAAGGGGCAGTGCCACCTTCTACCATGGTTTTTTCCACAGAATCCCAGAATGGTTAAGGTTGGAAGGAAACACCAGAGGTCATCTAGTGCAACCTCCCTGCTCCAGCAGGCTCCCTTACTACACTACCTTGTGTGTTCTGGGTCCATGGCCCCTCTCCCAAAAAAAAACCCATTGATGATCATAAACAGATGTCACACTGCTTGAAAAAGTCACTTTGGAGCATTTGGGTGAAGNGGCAGATGGAGCTCGTTTAGCCCTCGAAGGCCTTCCAGCTAAGAGGTTAAACCTCCATCCTAAGGACTTGGCTGCCAGCATCCAAGCTTGCTAGGCCCTGGCACATGAACCTTAGGACTAAAGGGTGGGTCCAGCTCTGTGCATGCTGTGTCTCACCTAAAATAAATCCATTGCTAGGCTCGAGGGTGCTATCTGCTATCCTCTTTTTATCAGCACGCTTGGAAAAGGCACTGAGGAGGAGCATGGATGGAGCCCTCCCTGGAGCTTCGTTCACCAAGCCTAGCCATACAAGATACAAGATACTGTTTGGCACCACTGAGAAGAGCCTGGCTCCAGCCTTTTCACAGCCTCTCTTCAGGTACTTCTATCCACTGATCAGGTCCCCTCTCATCCTTCTCTTCTCCAGGCTAACCAAGCCCAGCTCCCTCAGCCTTTCCTCAGAAGGGAGGTGCTCCAGCCCCTAAGCAGCTTTGTAACTGCTTCAGACTCATTGCAGTACTTAGGAGGTCTCCTCTCAGCCTCCTCTTCAATGTCTGAGTAGTATCTTTACAAAGAAGTAATCCTTAGATTCTTCATGGGTCATGTGGTCTGGAGCTGATTAAATCTTGAAACAGGTTCTTTGCTGGAGAGTATCAATTTATATCTTAATTACTATAGACAGTGTGCCCCATCTCTCCTAACACAGACACACCTATTCCACTCTGTCCCTGAGAACATCACAGCCTGTGACTTTATTCCCAGGAACACTAGTCCTTTTCTCAGTACACAGACACTGCAGAGAAATCCCACTTTTAACTTAATGGCAAATTCCCACATCAGAAACCTGAGCTAAGAGGCCTACTGTACTCTGCTTGGAGGACACCCCAAAACTGCAATGAAGCAGGAATTGTGCCCTGCTGCTGTCTGTCTGTAGGGTGGTGGCATGGCCAAGTCCATTCAGGAGCCCTGGGGCTGCTTCACTGGGGAGGCTCCAACAGAAGGATGTGCTGATCAGGAAGAAGCACAGTTTGACCTGGCCTGTCCATCTGTGTAGAGAAGCACAGTGGGGAGAGAGAGAAATCTTTTGTTCCCATAGGGGATTTTTGTCTTGTGCAGTAAACAGGCAGACCTGGGTGTCCACTCTTCTTGTCCCAACTGAGATTGCATAAACAAGCAAACAGATAAGCCTAGAAGGCAAAAATGACCTATGTCCTCTCTAGTCTGGGGTGGAAGGAGTAGCTGTGACTTATAGTCTGCCATGCACTTTGCACCTAGATCTTGACAGCCACATGAGGTCTTTCCTCCAGGGCCACTGAGACATGCAATTCTGATCTGCCATGAAAAGTTAGCATGGAAACAAACCATCTACTTATTTTCATGGCTGAAATGCAGAAGCAATGCCCACCACCACTTCTTTGTTAGGATCATAGAATCATAGAATCCTAGAACGGCCAGGTTGGAAGGGACCCTAAAGATCATCTAGTTCCAACCTCCCCACACTGAGCAGGGATGCCAATCACTAGCCCAGGTCACCCAGGGCTGCATCCAGCCTGGCCTTGAACACTGCCAGGGATGGAGCAGCCACAACCTCTCTAGGCAACCTGTGCCAGTGCCTAACCACTCTCTGGGGAAAGAACTTCCTCATCATCTCCAATCTAAATTTCCCCTCCTTCAGCTTAGAACCATTCCCCCTTGTCCTAGCACAGTCTGACTGCTTAAAAAGTCTCTCCCCTTCTGTCTTATAATCCCCCTTTANTCTTAGCTGGAAGGCCTTCCAGGGCTAAACGAGCTCCATCTGCCCAGGTTTGGAATCAGAGTTGTCCTTCTCCTAGGATGACTGCCAGAAGGCTAATGAGCTCATGCTACCCATCCAAGGATTCTAGGAACATGGGTATCACTCCCCACCCTTTCCCGTGGGCAATGAGTTTAATGCTCCCTCTGCTGTGGGCACAGTTATGGCACCAGGGGCCACAGGAGACCACAAGGGATTTTCAGACTGTGCCTGACAAGCACAGAGTAGAGAGGCAAAATCACCTCCCTAGATCTGCTGCTCATGCCTCTCCTGATGCAGCCCAGGATGTGCCCAGGATCTGACACACCAATTCATAACCGTGATGTGCCTTTTCTTTGTGCTTCCTACCCTTATTCTTGGAGCAGGTTGCCCACGTCAATGGAAATGCAAGGAGCAGGATCAACCCCAGACAGAAGGGAGAGGCAAAGTGTGATGACCAAAAGAGTGTGGACATGTGTCATCTTTTACTTCCACCTAAGCTGACAGAAGGAGCTACTGCAGCTTACCCAGTACCTGAGGCTAGTCACCACTCTCCTCTGGCTCCTCCAGGCTACCTCAGCTGCTCACAGCAAAGTTCCCCAGTCCATTCCAGCCTAAACAAATGGACCTTGCTGAACAACATGGTGAGTAAATCTCCACTAACCCAGCTAGATTCAAACACATTCCCAAAAGCAGCTCAGGCTGGATTGCCTCTGGTGAGGATGGGGAGCTAGGAGGCAGGATCAGGCTGGTGACCTTCTCAGCTGGCACTGCTGCAGCTGGAAAAAAGATATGTGCTTACACCATGACTTGCCCAGGGTCAGACTGTGGCATAAACAGACTTACAGTTGCTTTAGTTAATAAGCAGAGGATAAGCACAGGGAAGGCAGGAAAAAGTTCACAGCAGAAATTCCACAGTGCAGTGAAAAGAGAAGATGTAAGCAAAGCCAAGGGGAATAAACAGTTTTCTTTGTTGAAATCTCTTATTCAATAGTAGAAGAAAGCACCTTTTCTGTAGTTCTTCCCTTCTTGCTACAAAATCTTTGCACAAACAAGCTCTGGTTTGAAGAGGCAGCAATCAAATAATCCTTCTCCCCAACTGTCAGACAGTGATAATTAAAGGTGCTATGGAGGAGAGTGGATCTGCACCACTGCTTGAGAGGCAGAGAGCATTATGCAGCACCCTGCCCTCCCTCTGCATCACACAGCCTTCCCTTGGCAATGAACTCACTCAAAAATGAAAGCAAAATCACATCAGACAAGCACCTAATGAGCTTGTGCTGCAATGTTTAATAAGTTAATCAAGGATGTTAATGATACATATTTACAAGAAAGGAGTTTGACTCAAAATCGAGTCAGGGAACAACAAAGGCTACTAATAGGAACAGCTTTTCCCTGACAAAGTCCAGATGAATATGAAGTAATTTGGGCATCCAAAAGAGAACAGAGAAGCTGGCAATAAATGGAGCTAGGAAGAAGAGCTGAATTTCACAGCATATCCCATTATAAATCATTCCTGATGGGAATAGCAACAAAACTTGTCCATACAGGATATGAGTAGAAGTCAGAGGATTAAATTGTTCAAATCTGTACCACTTTTCATTAGCAATAAAGGCAGTTGTGAGGTTAAGGTTTTAGGCTTTTTTCCCCCCCTACAACATAAAGCATGTTTGGAGTTGCTCAAGTGAAAGTTTCTTGTTTTATGGTCAATTCTCATGACTTCAGAAATAAAATGACTGGAGTGGGGAGAGACTTTTTAGGAGGTCAGACTGTGATAGGACAAGGGGGAATGGATATAAACTGAAGGAGGGGAAATTTAGATTGGAGATTATGAGGAAGTTCTTTCCCCTGAGAGTGGTTAGGCACTGGCACAGGTTGCCCAGAGAGGTTGTGGCTGCTCCATCCCTGGCAGTGTTCAAGGCCAGGCTGGATGCAGCCCTGGGTGACCTGGGCTAGTGATTGGCATCCCTGCTCAGTGTGGGGAGATTGGAACTAGATGATCTTTAGGGTCCCTTCCAACCTGCCCATTCTAGGATTCTATGATTCTATAATGACATTAGCCCATTGTCAAAGCCCCAGCTTGAGATAATGGGGTGGGTTGACTTTGGCTGGATGTCAGGTGTCCACCAAGCATCTTGCTCATCTTCCTATGCCCAAATCCTTCATAGTCCCTCAGCAATGTGTAATGTCTATTAAAGTTTAATGTTAATTTTGGCTGGCTTTGGTTGCACCCACCTTGCTCAGAGGCATGCTCCTTTGGGTAAGTGGGAACTGGACCTTAAATAGTTAAAGAATCTGCACTCTCTCTCTCTACAATCCTCTGCTTTCTTAAATTCACTTAGCTTTATTTTTAAGGGTACTAATTCAAACTCAGAACTCTCAACCATTTTGGATTTTTACAGATAAGTGCATTTTCTTACAGAATTTCATGTAATTCAATTTAGGAATCTGGTTTTGGTTTGCAGCATTTCTTGTCCATAAATCTCCACTAAGCATCTTATATGAGCAATTCCCAGCACATGGACCATTCCCAAACAGTGTGCTCTTGGTTACTTGCTGTGGTTAAATGGGACAGAGCTTGCTTCTGCTCCCTCCTTGGAGGGCAGCTCTGTTGTGGTCTGGAGAGTAAAGAGAGCACTTTGGATACCCAACATTATTTATCCTTCAGTCCTGATCTGTTTTTCAAGGTTAATGCTTTCTAAGAAAGTGTGAGTGCTGCTTAATATTTTGCTACTGAAATTCACCTCTACTTGTCTTAGGGGCTGCACTACCAGCTGCTAGCCCACCACCAGCTCACTGGAGCACAAAAGCCAGTGTGACAGTGCTTGAATGGTTAATAANCTTCTGGAGCTGAGGGGCCCACAACTGGACACAGCATTCCAGGGGAGGCCTCCCCAGGGCACAGGAGAGGGGAGAAGAACCTCTCTGGCTCTGCTGGCCACGCTCCTCTTAATGCATCCTAGGATGCCATTGGCCTCTTGGCCACAAGGGCACATTGCTGCCTCATGGGCATCCTCCTAGCCACCAGCACTCCGAGAGCTTTTTCCCCAGGGCTGTTCTCCAACACATCTGTTCCCAGTCTGTACTGATCCATGGGGTTATTCTTTTCCAGATGCAGTACTTTACATTTACCCTTGTTAAATTTCATCAAGTTTCTCCCTGCCCATCTCTCTAGCCTGTCTTTAGTAAACTTCACAACCTAGGTGCCAAAACTTCTTTGAGCTTTAAGTGACAACTCCTTTTAACTAGTTACATGTCATCAGCAGTGGCTTTGCAATGACAGCTTCATCAGAGCCCAGCAGAGCCCAGCAGCCAGCAGGGTGACATCAGCTGATGTCTCTGAAACTTTTTGATTAGGCTGCTTTGAGGAGCAGACTTCAGCATGCCTCAGACCCTGGCACAGACTCTGCAGGACAGAACACAAGGTTTCCTAGGGCTGCTTCTCTCTTCCTCTGTTTCTTCCCTGCTTTCAAGGGCTACTTTGCCTTGGTCTTTCTGACAGTTGCACTTTTGCCTCCCAGTTCCTCTCTTGTCAGTTGTTCCATATTTTAAGTAAACCACACAGACTAGGTGGACTTCAGTGAAGATCTTTTTCCTCCAGGGCTAACCTCATTGCACACACTGAGGTTTTCCTCTACTGTCCTTGGTTCCTTTTTTTTTCTCTTTCTCAACACTGAAAAGCTTAGCTTTAAAGTGCATTTTTCTCTCAGCCCTTGCAGCAGGAAAGAAACAGCTGTCCCATAGTTTTATTTTTTAAGTTTCTTAGCAATTGTTGGACAGACTATTTCTTTTCCACTACAGCAGACTGCTTGTCTACATCTAGCTAAGAACTAATTGAAGGTATTAACAAAGCAGTTTAACACATGGAGTATCTGTGGGAGGTATGCACTTCATCCCAAGCCTTTTCTCCTCCTGATGTGCTCCTGTTCAGTCCCTGTGATTGTTCACTCAGCATTTTATAATGACAGGCACAGAAACATCAGAGAATTGTGCAGCTGGAGCATGCCTGAATGCAAATTGCCTCAAACAGGAAATTATGTCATGTACTCAGTACCTGAAAATCAAGACCCAGATCAGGAAAATGGAGATAGTTCACTGCATGTGAGGGGAATTATGCTAATTTGCAGCAGCTAAGGATTTGCCTGTGTGTGTGCCTCAAAAAGCAGGTGAAAACCAGCTTGTCCTGCTCATAACTGGCATCTTTCTTGGCACCACTCATCCCACCCTCCTCCAAAATCAAACTGCCCTCCTTCCCCCAGGATTGAAACACAGAGGCTTGAGGGATTTGAATTGGACATGGGTTAGGTATAAAATGGTTTCAAGAGCCCAGACATGTCAATCCAGAACAAAGGTTAAATATCTTCAGGGAGAGAAGCCTCTGCAGTCCTGTCCCTTGCCTTGAACTGGTATGTCCTCCGGATAAAATGCTAGAGAGTTCAGGAGGTAAGGAGCAGCTTTAGAAGATTGCAATGAAGGGCAGGCAGGCTCTTTGGCAAGCAGCTGACATGCAGTAGCTACTGGGGAAAGTAAGTCAGTTGAGCTGTGATGACAGAAATTGGCTCCTTTGCAATAATTTCTTCCTTTGCTTGGCCTTTACAAAGCCTAAAAAGAAATTATTATGTCCTCTAGACAACTAATAAAAATAGACCAAAACAATTAATTTTAAAGCATTCTTTCAGAGAACAAAGGAGTTTTGCCCCAAAGGTCTCTAAAGAGTTTCTGGTTTGGATGTGGCAAATGGAAGTAACAACTCCTGTGGAGACAACAGACTGGGCTCTAGTTTCTGTGCAGAGATTTTACTTACACTGAGTATGTGCTTCAGTTTAATTACTGCTTCATGAAAAAATTCAGTTATCTTGCACACCACACAAGCCTTAATGAGGCATTTGTAGTGTTTCTGGCCCTTCACTTCCCCTCNTGAGGAGGAGCGTGGATGGAGCCCTCCCTGGAGCTTCGTTCGCCAAGCCTAGCCGACTTTCCATCCTGGAAAATGCTGATCCACCTGCTCAAAGAGCCACTGAGGTTCTGAGTTGACAGAAGGAAGGAAGAGAGAATACCCTGTGCCTCCCATCTTGAGTGGCTGCTTACAGCTGCACAGCAGCAGGCTAAAGCACAATGACACCTTGTGATACTTTGCTTCATGCAAATTGCTCCACAAGGACTAATACCAACACAGAATGAGGTCCAGAGACCCCCAGGAAAAGACTTTCACAGTAATTAAATGTGAGCTGAATGAAAGGCTGCTGATAATTCACAGGGTGAAGGGCCAAATGCCTCCTTTTTGCAGCATGTGGAGCAGCACTCAGGAAAAAGGAAAGTCATTTAGAGGAAAACACAACCTTCACACAAACCTTTAAAGGCATTGCACAGGCACTTACAATGAAAGAACTTTATGACAGCAGAAAATAGCATTGTACCATCACAGGAAAGAATTCTCACACCTTTAATATCATATGAGTGGAGATGTATCCAGCTGATAGACATGAATTCTTCTGTACCAGTTTGCCTGGAGCATTATCATCACTCTTGGCTCATGATGACAGCAACTAAAAGCATGTTGTACCCAAACTAACACACAATGCTGAGCACAGAGGAACAATCACCTCCCTAGTCCTGCTGGCCACACTAGTGCTGATCCAAGCCAGGATGCTGTTGGCCTTCTTGGCCACCTGGGCACACTGCTGGCTCCTATTCAACCCCTGAGGCTGATTTCCATCTGCTGGTGAGTGCTTCTGCTACAGCATCCGTGGGGATGGGAAGGGAGTTGCCATCAAGGAGGGTTTGGCTGTGCTATTGGTTTTGTGTGTATTTGTATCTATTTCATTTTATTGTTATTCTTTTTGTTAAAGTTTTCATTTCCAATCCAGAAGTCTCTCTCTCTATTAATTCCTTTTTTCCTTCCTGGAGACTCTCTTGTATAGGTCTTCACAAACATTGCAGTCTCTTTTCCCAGGCATTTGTTTAATCTGTCTCCAAACACATCACTTGGCCTGTGTGCTCTTGTTCTTTTAGGTTTGGTTGGTTGGTTGGTGTTCTTCTTTGTTGTTTGTTTTGTTGTTTGTTTTTTTTCAAAACAAATCTCACCTCTTAATGAGATACTAACCTCATATTTTCCAAGTAGAGAGATACAGACATATATAATATTTATATATGCAGGTATGTATGTATAAATGCCATGACAGAGAAGTAAGATGAATATCAACTTTGGAATTGAATCCTGCTGTAGCTCCAATTCCAGACAGAGACTTGTAGGGCAATTAAATGTTCGGGGATTTTTTTGCTGGCAAAACTGCCTTGGGAAGTTCCTTTGTGCTTCCCTGACTCAGCTGCTGCCCCTCCATAGCAGTTTGCTGTCTCCTTGATGGAGGCAAGACAGTTGTTTGTGGAACACTTTGTGTTTCAAACTCTTGATAGAGTGCAGGGCAAAAAGAAAACCTCCAGGAAAAGAAAAGACTTTTGTCCTTGTTTTTCTTTGTTTACTTTTTAATGCAGATCTTCCTAATCATAGAATACTAGACTGGTTTGGGTTGGAAGGGACCTCTGGAACTCATCTAGAGCATTCTCGTGGCCTCCTCTGCACCTGCTCCATCAGCTCCATGTCCTTTCTGTGTTGAGGGCTCCAGACCTGGACCCAGTATTGCAGAGGAGGTGTGAGCAGAGCAGAGTGCAGTGGCAGAATCACCTCTCTGGCTCTGCTGGCCACACTTCTCTTGCTGCAGCCCAGGATGCCATTGTGCTTCTGGGCTGCCAGCGTGCACTGTTTGCTCATGGCCAGCTTCTCAGCCACCAGCACCCCAAGTCCTTTTCCGCAGGGCTGCTCTCCATCATCTCATCCCCAGCCTGGATTGATAGTGGGGATTGTTCTGACCCAGGTGCAGGACCCTGCACTTGGTCTTGTTGAAACTCCTGAGGTTCCCCTGGGCTCACCTCTCCAGCTTGTCCAGGTCCTTCTGGATGACATCCTGCCCCTCCAACTTATCCCCAGCACCCCATAGCTTGGTGTCATCTGCACACTTGCTGCTGGTGCACTCAATGCTGCTGGCCATAGCGTTTATACAAATATTAAACAGTCCAGGCCCCAGTACAGAGCCCTGAGGGACACCACTTGGCACTGATCTCCAGCTGCACTTGGAGCCATTGACCACTACCCTCTGGATGTGACCAGCCAGCCAGTTCCTTATCCACTGAACAGTCCACCCATCCAATCCATAGCTCTCTAACTTGGCCAGTAGAATGTTGTGGGGACTGTGTCAAAGGCCTTGCACAAGTCCAGCTAGATCACATCCACAGCTTGTCCCTTGGCCACTGAGGTAGTCACACTATCATAGAAAGCCACTAGGTTTGTCAGACAGGATCTGCCCTTAGTGAAGCCATGCTGACTGTCTCTGATCACCTCCCTCTCCTCCATGTGCCTTAGCAGACCTTCTAGGAGAATCTGCTCCATGATTTTCCCAGGCACAGAGGTGAGGCTAACAGGTCAGTAGTTCCCAGGCTCCTCCTTTACACCCTTTTTGACAATGGGTGTACCATGCCCCTTCTTCCAGTCCCTAGGGACTGCACCTGACTGCCAGGACTTCTCAAATATTATTGAGAGTGGCTTGGTGACTCCATCAGCCAATTCTTTTAGGACTCTGGGGTGCATCTCATCAGGTCCCATAGACTTATGTATGTTCAGGTTCCTCAGGAGGTCATGAACCTGACTTTCACATACAGCAGGAGGGACTTCACTGGTCCCCATCTTGTGGTTTTTTAACTTGGGAGGTGTTGGGAGAGAGGTTGCCAGTGAAGACAGAAGAAAAAAAGTTGTTGAGAACCTGAGCTTTCTCCTCATCTCCTCATCTGTTATTAGTTCTCCATTCTTGCTCTTCATGGGGGGGAATGTTTTCTTTGACCTTCCTTTTTTTCATTGGTGTACCTGTAGGATCCCTTTTTGTTATTCTTTGCATCCTTTGCTAAGTTGAGCTCTAGCTGTGCTTAACCTTCCTGACTTCATCTCAACACCATCAGGCAGCATCCCTATACTCTTCCCAAGATCCTTGTCCCTGCTTCCACTGCCTGTGCAGCTCCTTCTTGCTTTTTAATTTGACCACCAGGTCTTGATTCAGCCATGCTGGTCTCTTCTCTTTCTTTCCAGAAATCTAGTCTATAAAATCCATCCCAGAAGCAGTTGTGCTGCACATGGAAATGAGTGTTAAGTCTGGAGAAGAGGAGGCTCACTCTCACTACAACTCCCTGACAGGAGGCTGGAGTGAGATGGGCTAGGTCTCTTCTCCAGGGTTAACAGTGAGAGGACAAGAGGAAATGATCTCAAGTTGTACCAGGGGAGGTTTAGATTGGATATAAGGAGGAGTTTCTTTACTGAAAGCATTGTTAAGCATTGGCCCAGGCTGCCCAGGGAGGTGCTGGAGTCACCATCCCTGGAGGGGTTTAAGAAACATTAAGATGTGCTACTTAGGGCCGTGGTTTAGTGGTATGGGAGTGCTAGGTATGGTTGACTTGATGATCTCAGAGGTCTCTTCCAGCCTTAATGATTCTGTGGTTCTGTGTGAGTGTGGGAACAGGACTAAAGGGCTTAGGGGTGGAGGAAGGGCAGCTCCTTTTGCCACCAAGGAACACAAAGCATGGAACTAATCGTAACAGCTCTCCACACCAATGAATCATAACCTGAAGTCTTCTAAACTCTTTGCTGTATTTGATTCATCTATTTCCCTCTCTAAATATTCTAGGTGTGGGTGTATTTTTGAAAAAATGCTGGTTTTGTTGGGTTTTTTTTTCACTAAAACATACTGACAAGAGACTATTCATTTCATCTGAAATAGAGTGTCAGACAGGGAAATGCAGCTTGAGGCTAAAAGAATTCTTTTTATTTTTTTTTTTAATG
Source organism: Bucco capensis (assembly GCA_013396975.1). Classification (NCBI taxonomy): domain Eukaryota; kingdom Metazoa; phylum Chordata; class Aves; order Piciformes; family Bucconidae; genus Bucco; species Bucco capensis. Next base: position 18,296 of record VWZO01000699.1, on the reverse strand, counting down.
TAACATCTTTCTTGTCAGTGGAATAAACAACCAGCACATATTTCCAGCTGGTGCTCAATTCCTCCTCATGTCTGAGTCAGCCCTTGTACATTATTATATGAGAGCTATTGTTGCTGCTTAAAGCATGCAGATCACTGGGTATTTCTTCCTCCAATGAAGCCATTTTTTCCCCCCTGGGATAAATAATTATGGGTATTTTATTTATGGAAAGCTCAGTACTGGATGTGCTCATACCAGTCCAGCAAAGAATGTGTGTGCTTCACCTCAGGGCTGTAATTTCTGCTGCACTTACCAGGGACACTATTCACCTGCTCAGAGTAAAGCATGTGTCCTGCTGGATTATAGCCAGCATGCTCAGAACCTCCCCAAGCTGAGCTCATCTCTGATAGAAGTCACTACAGGACCTCCCCAAACTGAGCTCATCTCTGATAGAAGTCACTACAGCACCTCCCCAACTTGAGCTCATCTCTGATAGAAGTCACTACAGGACCTCCCCAAACTGAGCTCATCTCTGATAGAAGTTACTGCAGCACCTCCCCAAACTGAGCTCATCTCTGATAGAAGTTACTACAGAACCTCCCAAATCTGAGCTCATCTCTCATAGCAGTTACTACAGGACCTCCCCAGATTAAGCTCATCTCTAATGGAAGTTACTCCATGCACTTCAGTAGGAGTTAGCCACCTAAATACAACTGGAGATCAGCTCTGAAGTCCTCCTTGGAATCCTGGTAATCCATTTCTTCAGTCATGTTCTACAGCAATTCATACACAGCTGCATGCTATTTATGCTTCCAAACCACCACATTTTAAACAGTTTTAAATTGGTTTCCTTCTCACCTGGTGGTGTCTCTGTATTGTTTTCTATTAGAGAAGCAAAGAGGTGCCTCTGCCTGACCTTCTCTGCTCTAGTCACAGTATCACAGAATCCCAGTATGTCAGGGGTTGGAAGGGCCCTAGAAAGATCATCTAGTGCAACCCCCCTGCCAGAGCAGGATCACCTAGACCAGCTCACACAGCAATGTGTCCAGGCAGCTCTGCAATGGCTCCAGACAAGGAGACTCCACAGCCTCCTGGGCAGCCTGGGCCAGTGCTCTGGCACCTGAACTGCAAACAAGTTCCTCCNCTCTCCCCCTTCATCCAGATCATTGATGAATATATTGAACAGTCCTGGACAACAATGTTCAAGGTGAAGGTACACTTTCAGTTTTTACATTAGAAAACATTCCTGCTTGCATTCTTTTTTTTTTTTTCTTAATACAGACTCTTGTTTGTCTAACTTGAATCTCAGCTTCCATCAACATTAAGGAGACTGTAATGAAGCTTTTTTTTCTGCAGGCACACCAACTTAGCACTCACCAGTCTAGAGGCACTTCAGTCATTTCCTGTAAATTTGCATCCCTTCAAGTTCTTTCCACTATCAGCATTCTATCTTTGATTTAAATATCTCTTTTTCAGGCGTTTCCCAACACCACCTTCAAACCTGGAGAAATACTTGTCCACACACCAAACCATGGCTGATTTACCATTTAATATATCCTTCCCTCAGCTGACATGGGTCTCACTCCCCACACTTTCCCGTGGGCAATGAGTTTAATGCTCCCTCTGCTGTGGGCACAGTTATGGCACCAGGGGCTACAGGAGACCACAAGGGATTTTCAGGCTGTGCCTGGCATTGATGGGTATGCTGCACCCATCCAGTCAAAGAGATTTTGCAAGTCAAGCCCTTCCCAGGCTGAAAACAAACTGCTTACTCCAGCCCATGCTGCTGGCAGCTTAACAGCATCTAATGAATTCCCTGACCCTCCTTTGTCATCCCACAACTGCATAGCTGCCTTTATGGTCTCCCAAGGGACACTGGCAGGAAATCTACAGCAGCTGGGAGAGCTCATGTGTCCTCTCCTACAAATGAAGGCTGAGAGAGACTAGTTAGCCAAGCTGAAGCACAGATAACTACCCTAAAATTAGCTGGGCATTTGGTGGCAGCAGCTGTATGTAGCAATGCTCTTCAAGATGCAGAAACAGATGGCACAGCAGAGAAATGTGAGTGTTGTGTTTGCTGTTGGACTGGAGGTCTCTGTGCTTCCTTCCTCTAGCATCTTTTGCAGAGTTTATTGGGGATAAAATAGGATTCCCTCCCTACTCCCCTTCCTGCCACTTCTGTAGGCAGCTTTTCTGGAATTTCCCTCCATTCATAGAATCACAGAATCATAGAACAGTTCCAGCTGGAAGAGACCTTGAAGATCATCAAGTCCAGCCTTGTCCTAGCCCTAGCAACCTGCTAAATGATGCCTTCCAATGAAACATCCACCTGTCTCTTAAACACCTCCAGGGATGGGGACTCAAGCACCTCCCTGGGCAGCCTGTTCCAATGGCTCACAACCCTTGCAGCAAAGAAATTCCTCCTCATGTCTAGCCTGAACCTCCCTTGGTGCAATTTCCATCCATTTCCCCTTGTCCTATCACTCTGCACCAGGGAGAACAGACCAGTCCCTGGCTCTCTACAACCTCCCTTCAGGTAGTTGTAGAGAGAGATGAGGTCACCCCTCAACCTTCTCTTTTCCAGGCTAAACAGGCCCAGATCCCTCAATTCAGAGTCCTGCTTCTCTTCCGGCTTTGACTTCTTTCTCTTATACCCTTCTTCTTTTAGCTCCACTCCTATATTTTTTTACTCATCACCACAACAATCACTTCCCCCATCAATAAACACAAAAACATGGTTCCTAGGGAATGTTTATCTACCCTCTTTCCCTCTGGGAAGGGCAGAAATTACCAAGTCAATCCATGGGGGACCCAGAGTGGTGCAGGAACCCTCAGAAACAGCCTGGCAAGAAGATGAGTGAGTGGCTAAGAGGAGCAGAGGAGCATTAGTCCCTGCTCCCCACCTCCTGTGCTGCCATCCCCTCACCTGTGGGAGGATAAGCTAAGCTGACACTGGGGATGGGTGTCTTACTTGTATGGCTAGGCTTCGCGAACGAAGCTCCAGGGAGGGCTCCATCCACGCTCCCCACCAGCGCCCTTTCCAAGCGCTGATAAAAAGAGGATAGCAGATAGCACCCTCGAGCCTGCACTATGGAGTTTTTTTAGGTGAGACACAGCATGTGCAGAGCTGGACCCACCCTTTAGTCCTAAGGTTCATCTGCCAGGGCCTAGCAAGCTTGGACGCTGGCAGCCAAGTCCTTAGGATGGAGCTTTAACCTCTTAGCTGGAAGGCCTTCCAGGGCTAAACGAGCTCCATCTGCCCGGGTTTGGAATCAGAGTTGTCCTTCTCCTAGGATGACTGCCAGAAGGCTAATGAGCTCATCCTACCCATCCAAGGATTCTAGGAACATGGGTCTCACTGCCCACACTTTCCCGTGGGCAATGAGTTTAATGCTCCCTCTGCTGTGGGCACAGTTATGGCACCAGGGGCCACAGAAGACTCCAAGTGAATTTTCAGACTGTGCCTGGGTGTCTTACTTATCCAAGTGCTTAAATTCTTCTTTATCTCTGTGATTGTAAGATTTGTGTTTATTGGCAGTGAATTAAGTAAAATTTCCCCACCTTAGTCCACTTTGCCCAGGACACTGCCAGCTCTCTCTGCCCATGGGACCTCCAGTTTACAAATGCAAGATTACATAGGCAAAGTCAGGCCTTGCATTCTTCTCCTCCATGTCCTAGCTTACCCTAACTACTTTTACCCTCTAATAGCTCCTGATGCAAGCCCTGTGCACTTGTGAGCTGCATGACAAACTTGTGTTTGCATCCTCCTGACAAACACAAAGCCACACAATCCCCAGGCATTCCCCAGCCTGCTGCAGATTGCTGGGACCTTCCCTGTGACATGGGACACAGTGGCTGGGGGCAGGAAGCAGTTGCTGACCTGGGATTGCTGTTGAGCCAGTGAATCATAGTTGTGCTATCCTAGGCCAACAGGGTTGCATATCTTCCAAATTACTGAGAATTGCAATTTCAGCCCAGGAGTGCCATTGTCTGACCTGGTTTGGTAAAAGTATCCTGGTTTTCATCTGTGGGAAATAACTGAGTGTCTTTGGACATTTGCAGTCATCCTTTAGAGTTGCTGTATTTTTTCTCATTAATTAAAATCTGGAAATGACATTTACACTGCATTCCAGTATCTTCAGCATGCCAACATCAGGCATGACACTGTAATCCAGCATGGCCATCAGGGACTGGAGTGATGGGAATCACAGAATCATTAGTATTAAAGTTGGAAGAGACCTCTAAGATCAAGTCCAACCATACCTATCACTATCATGCCACTAAACCATGGCCCTAAGCATCACATCTAAATGTTTCTTAACCCCTTCCTGGGATAATGACTCCACTACCTCCCTGGGCAGCCTGGGCCAAGACTTAACAATCCTTTCAGGGAAGAAATTCCTCCTTATATCTAAAATGGTCTTGTTTTCTTGTGAAGAGCAATTCTGGCAAAGTTCAAGGCACCAATTTTAAAGTGTTTTCTCTCTATTTAATTCTGGAGAAAAATCCAGGCCTGATGCTTCAGCAGAAGTGTTAGGGGTGACACTGTTTGCTAATGCTTCAGCATGTATAAAGCAAAAATTTACATCTTCCCCAACTTCTGCCAGAGTACACAATGAACAGAGCAGAAATATACCCAAATTTAGAAGTGTGGGCATACCTTAAGGAATTGGATATCAAGGTGTAACTGCGTTCTGTTCCTTAGGAAAAAAATATTGTTGCAATCACAGGCAGTAGGAACTATCAGTTCTTCTAAAGCTTCAAAGGAACTCACTTTTGGGCTATAAAATATGTATTATTCATTTTGCCCAGGTTAACTTTATTTTTCTTTGAAAGGAGCTTTGACACTTCAAACTGGCATTCAGGAATTTAGTGTAAATCTTTGCAATATTAACCAAGTGACAAACTGGCTGCAGAAAAAATGAGAACTATGGCCTGTGGAAGATCTCATTTAAGGAGAAGTGTGGGGAGTTAGGATTCAGCCTTCCTGCCAGCACCAACCCAGGTGCTCAGGCATCCTTGCCCTGCCTGTCTACAACCATTGCTGCATCCCTGGCCCAGTGGCTCTTGAGTAGGTGGTAAAATATTCTCTGTACAAATTTCTTCCTTTTTTTCCCCCCATCTTTCTTAAGAAATTAGATAGAAAATAAGGAGCACTAAGTAAAAATTTCCTGAGGAGAATCTTTTAAACATACAATTGAATCAGGTTTGGCAATGTTCTAAGCCACTTTGGTCCAGGCACAGTCTGAAAATCCCTTGTGGTCTCNTGGAGCCCTCCCTGGAGCTTCGTTCACCAAGCCTAGCCATACATACAAGCCACTTTGGTGTTTGTCTTTCACATGCTTCTAAGCAAGGAAATTTTGCTAACATAAGTGCTCAAGAAAGCTTTGAAAATCACAGCAGAGCCTGTGACTTTTAGGATATTTGATGTTGTTTTCATAGAAAGTGTCCAACCTTCCCAAATCCTTTCACGCATCCTTGACATGGAGACCAGGCAATGATCCAGGCCACACCTTTTGATCCTTAGGAGTGTAAATGGATCCTTAGGGCCCAGAGTTCACTGCTAAGTTGATTTGGGGAATGAGTATCGGGAAGGATGAGCAGAAAAAGCAGCCAGGTTGAAAAGGCAGATCATGTCATGTCTCCACTGGTGATGATGCACTTGTAGCATTGTTTCTGGATCATCTATCACTGTCTCTTAAGGCTGCAGAAAGTGGAGCTGTTACAGCTGACTCCTCAGTGAAATACTGGGGAACTGTCTCTGTGGACAAGCTACTGGAAGATAATCAGCACTTTAGTGGTTTACAGTAGATGTTCTCCAATGAGGGCACTCTAGTTGCACTAACAGTCTAGTCATAGAATCAGAGAATCCTAGAATGGCAGGTTGGAAGGGACCCTAAAGATCATCTAGTTCCAACCTCCCCACACTGAGCAGGGATGCCAATCACTAGCCCAGGTCACCCAGGGCTGCATCCAGCCTGGCCTTGAACACTGCCAGGGATGGAGCAGCCACAACCTCTCTGGGCAACCTGTGCCAGTGCCTAACCACTCTCTGGGGAAAGAACTTCCTCATCATCTCCAATCTAAATTTCCTCTCCTTCAGTTTATAACCATTCCCCCTTGTCCTATCACAGTCTGGCTGCTTAAAAAGTGTCTCCCCTTCTGTCCTATAATCTTCCTTTAGGCACTGGAAAACTGCTCTAAGATCCCCTCAAAGCCTTCTCTTTTCCAGGCTGAACAATCCCAACTGTCTCAGCCTGTCTTCCTAGGGAAGGTTCTCCAGTCATAAGGTGGGGAAACATCCCAGGCACTGATGGATTCCGTTGCTGCTCTTGATTTGTGGTAATGAAACTGTTTATCTCTCTGCTAACACACATATTGCTTCCCAACCATCACATGGATCTCTGCTCCCACCCTGGTGGAGCCACTCAGAAATGGTGAGTGGTACCCATGGTACATGGTGGGCTGAGGCTGGTTTCAAGTGGACATATCTGCGAAACAACCAAGAAAGAAGCACACATCTGCTGCTTTTTTTAGTCAAAACTCTGCCCTGAGCTGTGAGAAAAATCAAGAGCTTGAAGCTAGATGTTGACTGAAACCCACTTGGAGCTGCGAGCAAATACATTGCCTCCCAGTGAAGGATTCTTTCTACACGAGTAGAAAGGGATCACCTCAGACATACTCAGCCCTGCCACCCATTTTTTACTCCACAGAGCTCTGAGGCTCACAAACTTTAGCAAACAGCAGAGGTCAAAAGGGTCTCCTCATATACCATGGCAAAGAGAATGTAAATGAGCACAGGCAAAGGATGGCAGATTGCAAGTGGTAAGGGAGAGTAATAGCAGTGAATGGGTGGAATTATCCACCCAAGACTAGAAGGACATCTGGGGAAATATTGAACAAGCCAACCAGAATATTTCAGTGTGCATAAGAGGGAGGGAAAAAGAGAGAGAAAAAGAAAACACAAGAGGGAAAAAAAGGCAGTGGAGGAAAGCAGAAAAGCTGAACAGATACTGTGCAGGAGAATGGGATTAACACAACCCATTCACCTCTGAACTTGCAGAGAGTGAGCAACATGAATGTTCCAGTAGCAATATTAGAAGAGTTTTGCACCCATATCAACTCTGCATTTGGTCAGGATGTGTTCCCAAGAGCCTGCAAAAGGAGGCAAATCATCTGATTGCTCTGCAACAGCCTTTCACATCTCTTTCATTTCAATGTTTGAAGGGAAAATATCTAATGGAATTACAGATGGTTTTTAAAGGGAGGTAGGTAAGGCACTGACAGCACAAAGTAGAGCAGCTATAATCTCCATAGAGTGCATGGAGGCACACCAGGCAAAGAAAAATCTAGGCATGGCACAAGAACAAATGCAGAGGCTGATAACAAATTGCACAGTAAACTCTGTTTAAGAAGGAATTGTGTGTGATAGCAGATCAAGGGAACAAATGCATTCTTATACTCAAGAAGAGCTCAGGCGACAGCTCCGCAACAAATCTGAGAGCTGTGAGCAGCTAACAAAATCCTCAGAGCTGGCAGCTTTGAAGAAAAAGAGTTCTAAAGGAAAGGCACTGGGCTGAGCCTCAGGAGGTTGGTGTCCCCATTGCTTTGCTGCTGCACATGGACTCTGGAGGAGGGGAGAAAGAGTCAGCAAAGCTTCCCTATATAAAATGGAGATACTTCCTTTCTCTGACATCCTCTGCCTTATCTCTTTACAAGGCAAGAACACCTTTGTGTTTACTCTCAGCTGAACCTGCCAGGAGTGAGTGTGGAAAAGAGCATTCCAGAGACATCTTACAGTAGAAAGCATGTACCCAGAGAAGTGCTCTGCAAACCTGCAGGTTCAGCAGGAGAATGAGGCCATGAATGCCACTTAGAGGATGTCTTTCACGGGATGGCAGACAGGCTGCTCCCTTTCATGTCAGTCCAGGCACTTTTATGCTCTACAGATTGTCAGCAGGTAAATCTTCCAACCAAAATGGGATGTCTTGAAGTCCATTGGCATACATTCAACCAAAGGGACCTTTACTTGTCCCTTTGACCCTGCTCTNCAGAGCTGGCCCCAGTATTGCAGAGGAGGTGTGAGCAGAGCAGAGTGCAGTGGCACAATCACCTCTCTGGCTCTGCTGGCCACGCTTCTCTTGCTGCAGCCCAGGATGCCATTGTGCTTCTGGGCTGCCAGCGTGCACTGTTTGCTCATGGCCAGCTTCTTGTCCACCAGCACCCCAAGTCCTTTTCTGCAGGGCTGCTCTCCATCATCTCATCCTGAGGTCTCTTCCAGGCCAGCTGATTCAGGGACTCTATTGTTCTGTGAAATGCTTGGACTAAAGAATAAAGTTAATGGCATGATTTCTGTCAGCACAAGGGCACAATTAGGGTCTGACCTTATGATGTGGCTTGAGAGATGCTGGAGGAGCAGGTCCAGCTCCTCTCTTGAATATCTCCATCACTCCTGCTTCTAGCCATGCCCTCCCACTACTCACTTTGAGGTGACTCTTGTACTTGTGTCACACTGCAAGGCACAGCAGCCCAATCAGGTGGCAAAAAGGGCCAAGATGAAGGAGTTTGGTTTGAGATCAGGTGAGGCATTGTAAAGAAATGAGAAGTGAAAGCTCATGGCTGAGGGACTAAAGAATGAGGAGAAAGGATGGAGAAAGGATTGATAAAGAAGAAATCAGGGAAAGTTCACCACATCTTCCCCATTTTGTCAGTGGTGAACTTGCACATATTGTGAAGATATATCCTAAAACCAGGGTTAATTTGGATCTGTAACTGATGTCAAAAGTGTTTCACTCTACCTGTATCCTGTCAAGCCATTCTGTGATGTATGAGCAGAGCAAACAGGGGCTTCTGGACCTCAGCAGGACTCTGACCTGGGGAATAAAGTAGTAGTGGCAAAGCCTTGTGCAGCACCATAAAATCTAAGCCTCTTGGGCACTGTATGCTGTCAGGGTGGCACTGAGCAATGGAGAGAGAGAGGCTGGGGGAATGAGAGTGGTGGAGAAAACACCATCTGAGGAGCTTGATCCTTTACAGCACAGCCATGGAGGTTTGAGCAAGGACTGAGGAGAGCAGCAGCTTCACGTCGTTGTGGCTAGGCTTGGCAAACGAAGCTCCAGGGAGAGCTCCAGCCACGCTCCTCCTCAGCGCCTTTTCCAAGCACACCGATAAAAAGAGGATGATAGCACCCTCGAGCCTAGCAATGGATTTTTTTAGGTGAGACACAGCATGCACAGAGCTGGACCCACCCTTTAGTCCTAAGGTTCATCTGCCAGGGCCTAGCAAGCTTGGATGCTGGCAGCCAAGTCCTTAGGATGGAGGTTTAACCTCTTAGCTGGAAGGCCTTCCAGGGCTAAACGAGCTCCATGTGCCTGGGTTTGGAATCAGAGTTGTCCTTCTCCTAGGATGACTGCCAGAAGGCTAATGAGCTCATCCTACCCATCCAAGGATTCTAGGAACATGGGTCTCACTCCCCACACTTTCCTGTGGGCAATGAGTTTAATGCTCCCTCTGCTGTGGGCACAGTTATGGCACCAGGGGCCACAGGAGACCACAAGGGATTTTCAGACTATGCCTGAGCAGCTTCACACTGAAGGATGAGACAGCTCTGTGCCTGTGGGGCAGGGCTGGCTCTCAGCTTGTCTGCAGGACAGATGGGTGAGGCTGTGTGGGACAGAGAAGTGTTGGCATGGGGGAAGCAAAGGCAGTTGCCTTCCTTACCCCTTCTCTGCTGCCTTCTTTCTTGCCAGGCCAGCTAACAGAGCCAGGCTGCCTCTCCTTGCCTAGTACTCCTCACCAGAGGTGCATTTGCTTTTGCACCTCCTAGTCCAGCCAGTGATGCTGCTTTCACCCTACAGGGCTATGCTCAGCCCCTTCTGAGGCTTGCTTTGCTGCCTCCATATAGGCAGCTGCCAGCTTATTTCTGCCTGAAGCCAGCACTGCCAGCAAATCAATTCCTAGCAAGGAAGAAGAGTAAATCTGAAGAGGAGAGCACACTCCTACTCACACTACAAATCCTGCTAGGCTTCCCAGCATCAACATCTACACACAGTCATCTGAATACACACAGGGCTCCTAATCATACACTTCCTTCTCTGCTTTATTCTGAAGGGAGCAACAGGATGACTGCAGTGCAGTGCTCCATAACCTCCTAAGAGGGTATGTCTCTCTCCAGTGACCTGCCTCTTGCAGGCAAACTGATCTCTCTGCTTTGTGTCTTCATTCCCAAGGCTATGCAGTAAATAACTCCAACCCCAAAAAGCACTGTAAGGGTCAGAAATGGAAAGCAACAAGACTTGGATGCAGGAAAATTATACACTCAGGCAAAAACTCAGGACAATCTAGAGCTGCTGAGATCATGATGAGTGGTACAAAAATATCAGTGAAAATGGACAGAGAGCTTGCTAGGGAGAAGAGCACAGGTTAGGTAACAATGCCCTCATGAGTCAATGACATTTAGGGAGAGGCAAAGCAGAGATACCAAGATTGCAAGCTATGAGAAGTGATTGCATGGCAAGAAAATGTTGTCCCAGACAGAATAATCTTAGTACCGTAAGTGCCCACTTTGTATTATTAAAGACAATTTAATCTCAAAGAACTGGAAATGACTAGTTCCAAAATAAAAGGGATGGCTTCAGATTGCTGTGCTTCCTTCTAAATGTGAACTTCCTCCCAGCTTACCTGCATTTGAGATGATGTTCTTAAACTGGATCTCTTCTTCTATGGCATGGTTACAGTTAACACTCTGCTGAAGTAGGGGCAGTAGTTGGCCCTTCCCAGCTCTTGAATGGAGAAACACATGTGGCTTCCAGGGTACCTAGAAAAGGAGGAGTCCTACTGCTCACCTAGTATGGACACTGCAGGGTCCAGGAAACTTCAGGAGAAAGAAGGTGAGCTTTGGGAATACCTTGCTTATGTCCAGCATCTGTGGGGCCAATAGAGCTTGGCGCTGGCAAAGGACTACTTTTTAGGGCAGTGAAGGGTGGCCTAGCTATAGCAAAGCAAAATCAGAACAGCCTGAATCCCATTAGGGCTGAGCATGTGTTGAGTGCACTGACCACTGTGACCATGGCTCAGAATTCTCCAGTCTGCTTGCTTCAGTGTTTTGTACTGCTTTGGCCTCTTCCCATCACCTACCAATTGTCCCCAATTTCTTCTTCTCCCTAGTCTGAATACATGGGATAATGCTGGGTAGGAATACAAACCTTGCTTTAGTTGAGCAAACCATCTTGGTTCCTCCACTACCACAGTTTAGTTGTTTTACTTCAGTGTTTGTGGCTGGCAGCAGTTGGTGCTCACACCAAAGCAGCACCTCATGGGCGGCAGCACCCTGGCCTCACAGTGCTCCAACAGATGAGCTGGACCAGTTTTGCCACAGAGCTGCACTTGGTGCCTCCAGTTGCCTCCCCTGCCCTCCAGCTGTCCCCACTCAGGGTTCAGAGAACATTCCTGTGCCTCAGAGGCATCCACTTTGCAGTCCTACACGTTCATCTGATCCACCAGAGAGGAAGGGTTGGGCTGCAGGAGAGCTGTGGAGTGGCAACACATGGCCCTTTCTATTTTGAGGTGATGGGCTACAACAAACAGCTGGGGCAGCAACACCTTCAGTGGCCACAAGTGTTCTCTCACTGACTGAGGGAGCTAGACCTTCACAGAGACAAGGACAGGGCTTCTGCTTGAGCAAGTGGCTCTTGCAGAACAGATCTGCAGCTCATTCTTGCCAAGAAAAAGCACTGATGTGACTTTGCAAAGATTTTCCCTCCTAGGGTCATCTGTGAGAAGAGTTCAGCAAGCTCAGAGCTGTGTTTGTTTGCTCTGGATGAATGGCTCCCCTGAATTGTTAGTGAGGTGCAATTGAAAAGAACTGGTAATAGATTTGCCAAAGTCTCCTCTGCAGAATCAATATTAGCTTGGACTCATAATAGCATTTCAAACCATCCTGTGCTCAAGCCCTGACCATCTGGGCCAGGAAATGGCAATGGGAATTAGCATTTCTCCTCTGCTAGCCCCCAAATGCTGCCCTGGGGCTGCTGCAGCCAGCTAGTTTGCATTCTGCTTCCCCTGTGACACTGACAATAAACAGTAAACAGTGCATTTGGTAATAACTTATCCAGAGGAAAAAAACCCAACAAAAATACCCAGCAAAAAATGGATAATGGAGACACACTCTGTAGGAGTTTTCAAGATGCTTTGCAGCAGCTAGTCAGGCATCAATGCCAAACAAAATGATCTGAGCAGTAGAAAAAAAATCCCCAAACAGCTGCCACCAGCTGCAGCAGGCCAAGTCAGAGAGAGTGAAATGAAGAACTTCTCTTTTTCTCTTTCCTGAGCATTACAAGACATGGGAGCAGAATTACACAAAGTGTCTGCACCTTCTAAAGCCTCTTTGGTTGCACATAACCCTTATAGCAATTGCATATGTCACCATCTTCTGGTACCCTCCCTTACTGCACTGCAAGAGCAGCTTACTCTACAGATTCAACAAGATGATTCTCAACATGCCCAAGACTGTGCCTAGGAAAGATTGGATGGAAGATGGAAAAGGCTAAGCTGCTGTGACCCCACCAGAGCTTGAGCTAAGCTTGCAAAGTTTAGCCCATATTTTCAGCTGAGGAAGCTCACAAAAGTTCTTAGAAAGCCATTCCTGGGGATGGGGAAAGGGATTGCCACCCAGAGTGGCTTGCTATGGAATGGTAGAAGGGTTGGTTTGATTGCTTGTTATGGATGAAAGGAAAAGGTCTGCAAGTAGCCAGGGACAAATACCACTTTAATCAGTTTACTCTCCAGTTCTTAGGATCCTACCTCGCGTCTTCCCATCCTTTTTGCTTTACTTCTGCCTGACTTCTTGTCCAAACTCTAACTGTGCAATCACTAACTTCAATGTCTTCCCCCTCTTTTTTTTTACAGTGCTCATCTTTGCCTTTTTTGGGTGATGTTGAAGAAAAGCTGGCAGCTCCACCTCTGAGATGCATAACAAGGAGCCTTTCAGTAATAAAAGGGAATCTGGGGATTATTCTTTGGTGATCATAGAATCATAGAATCCTAGAATGGGCAGGTTGTAAGGGACCCTAAAGATCATCTAGTTCCAACCTCCCCACATTGAGCAGGGATGCCAATCACTAGCCCAGGTCACCCAGGGCTGCATCCAGCCTGGCCTTGAACACTGCCAGGGATGGAGCAGCCACAACCTCTCTGGGCAACCTGTGCCAGTGCCTAACCACTCTCTGGGGAAAGAACTTTCTTCTAATCTCCAATCTAAATTTCCCCTCCTTCAGTTTATATCCATTCCCCCTTGTCCTATCACAGTCTGACGTCCTAAAAAGTCTCTCCCCTTCTGTCCTATAATCTCCCTTTAGATACTGGAAAACTGCTATAAGATGGGACATCTCTCTGTGGATTTGGATGGAATATCCAGTCTCATGCTCCAGCTTTTCAAAACTCCAAGTTGGAGCCATCTGTTTACTTGAATCATCACTTTATAGATATTAGATTATCTTTGCCCAGGTCTCACTATATGTGTTCTACACGAATAGTGTTACTTCATCTTTTAGTAGCCTTTTTGCTTTCAGCAGACACACTCTAAGCTTTGGGTAAGATTCCTAAGTTAAGAGTTAAATGCTGTACTTTATTTTAAGGACAAACAGCTTTATCTAGGAAGGAATTTGAATTTTTTTTTTTGTAGCTTATCATGTTTCTGTTGAATTCAGGCAAAATGTCAGACATTGGCCTCCATAGGGGAGCTATTGTTAGTGACCTTTCCACTACCTTCAAAAAGCAACAGAAACTTCTCTCTTTTCCCCCCATTTGCTCAAAGAAAGAAGAGGAAAAACAACAGTCAACTCTTACGTTAGTGGCTAAATCTTCACATACTTCTTCACAACAGCCCTTGACTAGAGCAGGTAAAAAAGATACCAGTCAATAGGAAATAACTTAAATCCACTAAACTCTAAGGAAACTTTAGACTAAAACTGCACTGTTGGTGGCATTACAAGTCCCATGTATCTGCAAGCTCAAACATTTCCTTCTTCCTCAGGAGACCATGGCTTTCCACACAGGGAGACATCAACATGAGTGCTCCCCTCTTCCAACATTAACACCACTTTGCACAGCCTTGTAGATTAAACCAGAGAAAATGTTAGGTAATTAAATGCTAATGAGTCAAGCTGGGTGCTTATGTTTTGGATTACTTGCCTAATAAAGTTAGCATTTAAATGGTCAGCTTTGAAGTTAACAAACAGCCCATTAAGAGGCACCCAGGGAGCTGTGGGCTCTTTGGGTGCCATTGTTTCCGTCTGGCTGGCTGCAGACTCAACAAAACAGCACTGAAGGGATTTGCATAGCCAGGACTAGGGCTGCAATTGGNTCATATGACTGAGCACACAACACATGGGAAAACCCTCAATCTACTAATTTCTTCTGACTCCTGGGATTTCTGTTGTCCCTGCTGATGCTAAGTACAAATCCCTTGGTTCCCGAGCAGTGGCTCTGTGCAGTGATCCTCCACTTGCAGCCATTGGAGTTCTAGCAGAGTGTTGTCTCCTACATGGTACTTGCAAGGTTTCCAGGCACAGTCTGACAATCCCTTGTGGTCTCCTGTGGCCCCTGGTGCCATAACTGTGCCCACAGCAGAGGGAGCATTAAACTCATTGCCCACAGGAAAGGGTGGGGAGTGAGACCCATGTTCCTAGAATCCTTGCATGGGTAGCATGAGCTCATTAGCCTTCTGGCAGTCATCCTAGGAGAAGGACAACTCTGATTCCAAACCCGGGCAGATGGAGCTCGTTTAGCCCTGGAAGGCCTTCCAGCTAAGAGGTTAAACCTCCATCCTAAGGACTTGGCTGCCAGCGTCCAAGCTTGCTAGGCCCTGGCAGATGAACCTTAGGACTAAAGGGTGGGTCCAGCTCAAAAAGGAAGCTCACAAANAGGCTAATGAGCTCATCCTACCCATCCAAGGATTCTAGGAACATGGGTCTCACTCCCCACCCTTTCCCGTGGGCAATGAGTTTAATGCTCCCTCTGCTGTGGGCACAGTTATGGCACCAGGGGCCACAGGAGACCACAAAGGATTTTCAGACTGTGCCATGCTCTCCAAGTAGTGGCTACTTAAAAGGACAGAAACAATTAAGAGAGAATTGTCCATGGAGCAGAATATTGTCCAGGATAATGAACTCCTGCAAATGCAAGAATGGCACAGCAAAGCCCAAAGAGTTATGGCAAATAAACAGCTTGGTGCAGCTAAGGTTCTTCCTTCTTCAAAGCACAGGACATTGATCCTGTGACAATAGGCTGTTAGTCCAAATCACTGTAGGCTTAATTACTTTATCTCCTGGAGGCTGGTGGGACAGTGAGTTCCTAGGGCACTGTAGACCTAGTGTATTTTCTCTGCAGAGAAGGGCACTATGGATTTCAGTGCCTGGATCTCATCAAACATTCTGTTATCCCTACTGTGGATGGCTATTCCCTCTGCTTCCCATGTGGAGCTAACCAAGGAGAGCTACTTTGGCACTATCAGAAGGGGAATGCTGAGGCAGTGGGATGGTTCTTTGTGGCAACTTTAATATTGACATTTTAGTGACTACCACAGTGGGAACTTGATGGAGCTCATTAAAGGTAATGGGGCTTTTTTAACTGAATTTAAAGTGAGTATTTTCAAGCCCTGTTTGGTACATTAGGAGGAGGAGAACTGCTCTTAAATTAGCTTTGCTTTCTGCTGTCTTCTGTATAGGCTACAACAGTCTCCTTGTAAAACTATTTACTGGTTGGGTTTGATCTTCTGTCGTCTGCTAAAGGATTTATTAAAAATGCCACACAAAATATCCACTGCTAGATGTCAGACCTTAACTGAAGAAACAGGTGAGCCAGATGTTTAACAAAGAGTGCCTCGTGCCACAAATGTGAAATGGTTCTCAATAACATGAATCTCTTGCACTCAACCAATTTATTCCAGTTATTCACTTGCTGTCTTCATTCTTGTGATGCCTTTTCTTTAATTTAGTATAGGTTTTCTCCCCTCAGAAATGTTAGATAGAACTTACCTACTTATTTTGGTCTCCTTATTCCAGCCTTGTTGACTTAGGGAGAGGATCCTTTAAGGGATATTTCTACTTCTTACCACCCACACATGACCTGAGCAGCAAAATGGTGGTCACATTAATGCTGTGTGGGCAGTCAAAAAGGGCACAGACTTGGCCTTCTGCATGTCATCCAAAGGCTGAATGCAAGAACTAAGCAGGTTGTGCAAATAGAAAAACAACCCCAGAGAAAACAAGTGGATCCAAAATCCAATACTGACATAGATAAAGGGAGATCAGTAGTGTGATTAAAGCACTAGGGTCACACTGAGTTTTTTTCTAGGTGTCTATAGCTATTAGAGTGAATGTCTGATGGTTTTTTAACTAGCCCAATTTGAAGTGAGTAGGTGGCTGTGCCATGTGCAGCTTGCCTCTCCTTCTGGCTCCAGTTTTGTTACAGTGGCATCAACAGCAGACAATCAGCTCTGTGACCTGTTGGAAGGACAATCAGAGAAGCACTCCACCTCTGCCAAACCTTTCCAGCTATAGCTCCTTGGAACAAATTGTCTCCTTCACAGATATTCCCATTCTGACTATCAGGGAATTAGCTGGGAGATCACTGCAAATCAGAGGTGATGTTCAAGCTAGAACATCTCTTTGGGTTATTCCTGAATAGTTGGATGCTTCTGTTACTGGAATAACATCACCTAAAAACATTATTTAGGGGTACACAGAAAAAAAGTCTGATAGACCCTATCTGTGAATTGGGCCATTGGCCTTAGTGAAGGTGACACCATCTGCATCTTGAAGGTGACACCATCTGCATCTTGAAGGTGACACCATCTGCATCTTGGTTTTAGCCTGGACTTCTCCTGGAGAGCCTGAGGGTGACTTTTTAGTGCAATGTATGCATTTACTTTTTGCCATATATAATGGGTTTGTCTATGTCTGAGATTTAAGAAGGGGTGCACATTAATGCAGAATACTTTGGCAAACCTGTCCTGTTTACTGTAATTTCTCTGGCCACTATGTGGATGACACAATATAGATCACTGCATTTTTCCCCTACTTAGGATTTATTATTATGTGTTGCAGCATTTTAGAATGGCACTGACAACCTGGCCTCTGCCTCTGAGTGCCAAGAAAGGCCAATTACAACCCAGCTCTGTCTGCCTGCTAATACCACAGGATAATTTCATGGTGAGGCTGGAAACAAGAGCACTGGCTTCTGTAACCTCTTCTCCTGAGCATACTTCACTCCCAAGTCCATACTCCAGACATACAACTCCTTTGTTTTGCAGCATCTTGAGGAAGGGATTGAAGAGCTTGGTGAGGAGCTGCAGACCCCCTGAGTAGCTCTGTTTTTCTTAGGACTTTTCCCAGACAGATCATTTTCAATGCATCCCACTCCTGACACATTTCTCCACAGAATGCCTGATGTGCTCCACACCTCCTCTTCTTCCAGGCTTTCTCCTGTGCTGGAACACCAGACTGTGAGATTGACACAGCTGCTGGGAGGAAGTGAGAAAACAATACTGCAAAGAGCAGCATTCAGGTGGGAAGGTAGAAGCAGCCTGTGAGAGTGTGGCTGCAGGGTATGCACAAGCTTCTCCTGCTGAATGTGGTGTTGAACACACTCTTAGATGTACTTAGGCGATGGGGATGCTACACAGTATCTAGAGGTTTTACAATACTGTTGATAAAAGAGACCCTGTTGTCCTTCCTGTGCCTGCAAGTCCTGCTTTGAACATGTCCCAGGCTCTCTGCAAAGCTTGGTCCTTGCAGTCTATCATCTCCAAGCCAATGAAGAGTCAATCTAGGTCACTATAACTCTGTATCACCAGCACTGCTGGTGGTAGATCCACAGAAATTGCTTCCAGAAGACCAGTTAACATTTGTCACATAAATACAAACCATTTTCTGTGGCAACTATTGACTTTCTACTATCACCAGCTATAGCCAAAAGCTATACACAACCATCTCTTACCTTCTGCTTCCTTTCCTCCCCACAAGGGTGGTGGAACACTGGCCCAGGTTGCCCAGGGAGGTGGTTGAGTTCCCATCCCTGGAGGCATTGCAGGTGAGGCTTGCCAGGGCTCTGGGCAAGCTGCTCTAGTTGGGGATGTCCCTGGCCACTGCAGGGGGGTTGGACTAGATGAGCTCCAGAGGTCCCTTCCAACCCAAACCATTCATTCTATTCTACACAAGGAGGTGCAAAACTACTCATATCCAGTCAGAAGGTACCAAAAAAGGTTGTCCTCACACCTGCAAGAAGCATTTATATATTATATTATATTATATTATATT
>VWZO01000698.1:320549-344458 GCA_013396975.1 Bucco capensis | reverse complement strand
GTGAGCTGCTGTTCCGCACAGAATTCTAGCAGCAGATGACCATTATCGTTGCAGTTTCCCACACCATGCCTGCCTAATACTCCTTTCCAGGCTTCAAAATTTTTTCCTACTCTGGCGTTGAAATCACCAAGGACAATGATCTTATCATCTGCAGGGACCTTTTGGATAAGGCAGTGCAGGTCGGTGTAAAATTTATCTTTTTCGGCAGGGTCAGCTTGGGGAGTTGGAGCATATACATTAAAGAGGACAACATGTTGCTTATTGTGTAGTGGAAGGCATAAGGAGATATGATCAGAATGACCCATCAGCAGATTTTTGAGTCTTAGAACAATGGAGTTTCTAATCATAAAACCAACCCCTGAAAGATGCCTTTCAGTTCTAGGTTTACCTGACCAAAAGAGTGTGTAACTGGCACCATGTTCTCTAAGGTTGCCTTTCTTGTGGAATCGAACCAGGTTACAATTGATAAAGATATTTGTCCCCAAAAGTTTTGCAGTGTTTTTATATTTAATTCAAAAATATGACAAAATTTTGAATAGTCCCCCCTCACTGTTTTCTATTACAGCTCATTTGGTGATGATGTCTGCATCTTTTCTGAAATACCTAATCTTCCATTTAGTTCAATATAGCTGTTTTTCAACAGGTTGCAAATAATGGGTTTAGGTTTCCTCACACAGAAGCAGACACTTAGACTTTCTATCTCCTGTGCTTGCCCATTAGACTTCTGTTACTGATGAGATAAATAAATTAAAAACCTGGCATCCCATGAAAATCTCATCAATTTTTCTTTCTTAGGCAAAATAAAAGTTGTTAGCTAAGATTATACAGTCACATCTGAACAGAAGGAATTCTTGGGGAAGTGCTGCCTGCTCAGATAAATGGCTCTGTCATAGGTATGCTGTGAGTGAAGATAGTATCTACTAGGATTAGGGGGAAAATGTTTTTCAGAGCCTTAGATGGAAATTGAAGTGGTGACTGTATTATGCATACAAATTACCAGAGGCCTTCCTCAATCAGGTCTGTGGATTTGCTTAATGGAAAACAATTTTTCCAGTCACTGTCTACAGCGTCTCCTGCACATTCCACAGCAGGAATACATAAGCCTGGAGCACTTCATCTTGAAGACTTCTGGATTAGCAGTTGCAGAGGGCACACATATGTCTAGCTGCCTCTGTGTTTTCTACCAAAAGACACAGATGCTCTGAGAAAGTCTACCACACTTCTGTTGTCACCTGCTTCTCTCTTGAAATGACCCTGTCCCTGATGAGACCGAAGTAATTTTTAAGTGCTTGTAGTTAACTTTAATGGTTTCTAAGTTACTTAGCCTGTATGGTGAGTTTTCCCCTGTTTCCTATTGGCAACTTTTTTTTTTTTTTTCACCATTTTAAGGAGAAAAGAGAAAGCAGGGTCTGTTGGACTTAGCATAACCTCCTCAGGTCATTGAAACAATTCATTTTTAAGTAAAGTTACTGTTTCTCACTTCTAAGGCAAAAAGAGAACTAAGCTGAAAATCTTTTCACATTATGATTAAACGTGGACAGAAAGGAAAGTCCACAAGTGTGTTCTGTGGAGTGCCTCTGTTATGGCAGATGTAGCTGCTTGTGGGTGCCCGGTATCATGCACTAGGTGGTAGGATCTTCTTGAGTATGTCTGAGAGGAACGTGGACTGCAAGGTCCTCATGCTGACAAAGCAGAGAGTGCTCCAGGACTCATGCAAAGAAATAGTCTGGCCTCAAGTTGCTGAATCTCTTCAATTAAAAGAGGAATTAGGTTGGTAAAAAGTCCATAAGCTGATTTTTAAAAAAGGTATTATCCTTGATGTGACATTGTCTGCAAAAATATCCATTGGAATTAAAGGAGGTTTCTGGACCCATCAGATTAGTTACCAATTTGCAGAAATGTCTTCAGCATAGAACTTCTGACATGTTGAATTTTTATGAGATCTTGTGATGAGTAAATTATTTTCAGCTATTTTGAACAAAGTAGAGTTCATGAAGAGCTACTCAGTGAAGAAAATTCTATTGTTTTACCTTGAACTTCAGAAGTATTGCCTAAACAATTTCTACAACTTCCTGTGGCCATTTCAAAATGAAAAACGGATCCCTTCTGAATCAGAATAACATGCAGATCTATGTAAAATCAAGATCAATCACTAATTTAAAGAAAAACAAAAAGGAGGGAGAAAGCCTGGAAAATAAATCTGTTTAGTTTTTAAGTTTCATTAAGTTGTGGGGTTTAAAAAAATATATTTAAATAGATCCTGACAAACTCATTAAAAAAAAAACCCCAAACCTGGTATTTTCCAGTCATCCAGTTCTTGACATGTTTTTTTGTTTTTTATTTTTTGTTTGGTTGGGGTTTTGTTTGTTTTTTTTAATTGCATAACTGCATTTATGAAATTTGCTGATTTCCTGAAATTTGCACATATTGTGTGTTTCAAAGCTAGTAAGCACTCATTGCTTTTTAACATACTTTTGCAGCTGATGATGGGTGTCTAGAAAACACCCCAGACACTGCAGAGTTCAGCAGGGAATACCAGCTGCACCAACACCTTTTTGATCCAGAGCATGACTATCCCAACATGGGCAAGTGGGTGAGTACATGATTCTTGCTTGGTTTTGCTGCATGTGAAACTGGGTATTGTCTGCAGTGTGGAATACTATGAAACCACAAGGACAATATTGTGCTTACTGTTGGAAAAATTATCACCCTACAGGAAACACCTATAGAAAATAAAGAAATAATGCCCATGATTGATGAAAAGCCCATAAAAATAGAAAATAGACATCCTTGTCTTACTACCTGTTCCAAAGTATGACAACTACATATGTGCTTGATAAAGGCAACAAACTACATTTCAAACTACAGTGGACATGTAACCAAAATTGGTGCAGATTTTAGTAGAAGATTTGGAAACATAAACAAAGCCCTAATCTGAATGGTGATCCAGGTTCATTGGTTATTTACTCTTCAGCTACTTAGATGGTAATCAAAAATAAATGGAGTGGAGCAGTGCCTAAACACCTTAAACAATCTAGGTCCAAACTTGCTCTAAGGAACGTCCTCTGGCTTAAGAATTTTGGAAGACTTGATGCTCCTTCTTCCTCTCCATGTTGTGCCCTATATTATATTGAAAACCTATTTTACATATTGCATATAATAAATAGAGCAAGCTACGCTAAGGGTAAAAATCTTGCTCTGAGCATACGAGGACTTTAATAACACCAGCTAGACTATTTCTGTAGGCTAGAGGTTCCAAAGAGAGCTCTGCTGCTTAATCATAGATTACATCAGTTAAATGTCCAATCCCAAATTCATCTTCAGGCACCAGGAAAACAATAACAATGACCATAATTTATGCTTCTAGAGCAAATAATGACATTTTTGTAACACTTTACTTAAGATTGCCCTAAACCAATGCTCTGTAAGCTTATATCGATAAATGGACGTGTTTGGCAGCCTCTTCTCCTGCTGTAATTGTAAGACAGTGACTCATCGTTTGTAATCAAACCAGTGTAAGATTTATCGTCTTAATTACTTAAGCGAGTGCTAAATTTCTAGAGAGAATCATGCCAAAAATCCAAATTTTGGAAACTCTTGTTGCATTCTAAGTAATTACCATCAAAGGTTTTCATTTCAAAAACACCAGATGGTGAACTTTCTTATTTATGCCAGATAATGCTGTTAGTTTTCTTATTATTCATAAGTAATTTACTTTCATAATACCATTGTGAAGGGTATAAAAGCACTTCTGTAAATCTTTGGCCTATAGCAATATTTCAGAATCAAGCATACATACTGTCATCAGCAGCAACATGTATACTTAACAAATGGTAGGTAATCATTGGTGAATACTGGCCTCTTGTCATTTCTCCATCCATCAGTACTAATTTGGGGGAAAAATTGCTCATGCATGGATTAAAACAGACTTAGGTACTAAACAGTAATCATATCTAGCTGCAGCAGAGCCAACTCCAGATCTTTTTAATTAGAGATGAAACAGCTGGTAATGTGCATGAGCAAATGTTCTGCCGAGGTCCGGGCGAATTGTCCCTATTGCCTTCTCATTGTATATTACTACACATTAAAATGATAAATACAACAGTATCTGGTTTTATGGCTAGTTTTGCTATTTTTATCTCTCTGGAAAAATAAGAGCAGAAGCAGCACTCTAAAAATTAGCTGTTTGAGGCTTCATAAAGGAGAGAGTAAATCAGATCTTTTAGGTCGCTTACTAGCATCTTGATTAGGTCACAAGTGACCAACACAGCCAACTGTGGTCTGCCCAGTAGGTAACATCTTCATCCTCATCCTCCCACTGCCCCTAGCCACCCAAATTCCCTCAGCCTGCTAGCAGCCTACTCCCTCCACTCCTATGGAAGAGCCTAGGACCAGATGCCCCACGGGCTCTAAGGGCTATGTGTTTACAGACAGCATTTCCACAGACTCCTGCGTGCTGTGAAGGCGCTGGGCTGTCACCACTGTCTGAAGCCCTCGGAGCCAGTGTGTCTCCTGGACTCGTGCAAGCTGGCGTGTGCTCCCCACTCTCGGGGGAGCTTCTTCCCTGCCTTTTCCTGCCACAGAGCAGTTGAGGCAGTGTTACAGTTCCCACTGACTTGTCCTTTTGAGGAGCCAGCATGCATTCCTTAGTGTAACCACAGCAAAACCCAAATTACATTAGCAGGTCAGGAAAAAAAAAAAAGACCTGCTTGTTCATGAATAATGGGAAAGAAACAGGTTGTTTGATTAGTTTTGGTGAGAGACTCTCATACTTGCAAAACTGTAGGACCTGTGTAGTACCCATAGCAGACACATTATATAAGGGTAAAGCAAGTCTAGAAGCTGTCTCACATGGCAAAGTGAACAAATCTGTGTAGATGCTAATATTGTTTGTAAAAACTGCTAATGCATATGAAGACAAAAATACATAAATCATGAAAAATACATACTGGGTTAGGAGAGAGAAGGAAGAGGAAGTATTTTCCTATCTTTGGGACAACCATCCTTATATCAGTATTCTGACTTGTGTGAAGTCTCAGGAACAGACACTGTCAGTAAGGTGAGATACACAGCTTATACTCTCCTCCCCAGGCCCAAAGACTCTTTTTTTATCCTCATGTGGAAAATGTGGGACAGTGGGAATAGTAAGATGTGGGACTTTTGGAGGTTTCTACTCTAGTGTGCAACTATCGTTTCTAAGATCTCCAGGATATTTTTCCTCCCTCGGTTCACTCATCCTTGCATGAGACAGGTGCTTTCCGTCTGACTCTGCCTTTTCTGCATCTGGCAATTTGACTCTTTCAGATGGTCTCAAGAAGTGTTGTTGGTATCCAGAAAGACTTGCACAAAGACAGTTTACAGTATACACTTTACAATACAAATACAAAACCTACTTACATGTAACTGTTATTTATTGAAACCCGAACTGTTAACTACTACCACGTGCAGGGGTTAAAAAGAGGAAGGAAGTACTGCCGAGTTTTCTGAAACCAGTATCAGCACAAATAGAAAATTAAAAGCAACTATGTTTTTCAGCAACACTTCATTTTACTGTAGCAATGGCTAACGTTTCACTCTAAGTATAGGAATAATGCCAGTTTTTCTTATCAGCTACAGCAGAGGGATCCAAGACAGTACAAAGAAAAGCAAATGGGAAGCTGGGATAAAAATATTCAACAAAGTCGAACTCCTTGTTAAAAAAGTTACCTTTTCTGGCTTCCTAGATTTTATGTAAACTTGAAACTAGTCACTGAGATTTTATTTTATTCCAACTTCAGTTATAGTAAGCAACATTAAGTACATCTTAGTTTATCAACTGTTGTTAAGTATCTGGATGGAAATGGTGATTGTTAGGGTGGGTTATGGTAGGTTGGGTCCCCCTCTTTAATTTCAGACAGAACAGGCTCTTTAATTCAGCCTAGTGTGCTTGGTGTAACAGAAATTGTCATGCTTGATATTCCTGATAAGACTGTAAATTGACTGAGGGAGGAAAGGAAAAAAAAAAAACCCTCCTGAAAGGATGAAACCGGTCTTAGAACATTCCCAAACAGACTCAATAAAATACGATCCCCCTGAGCAGGAACAGTTCAATTATAAGGAATTTTCCTTAGTGACAGAAATGTTATCTTCAGTAGTCATGAAATTATTTTTATTTCAGAAACACTTTTTTTGCTATTGTGAAAAGTATATGGTCAACCAGTTAACAAAGTGAGGCTTCGGCAGCACTTTGTTTCCTAAAGAGAAATAATTTTGGCATACGTGGGCTAGTTTAAAATGTTAAATTCAAGTTTTCCCGAAGTGAGTTTGCATAAATGACTAGCCAAGTCTGTCTCCCTTGGCCAACTTCATCTCTGTTCCCTTTTGGCACTGCTCAGACAAAATAACTGAGGTTGGGCAAGAGATAGGCCTTGTGAATTTGGGGTTTAATGAACATGAGAAGTACAAAACAGACAGTTTTGGCAGATTTCATTGTAACACTTGAAAATGTTTGTTTTTTCTCATATCAAGGCTGCAGAGAGGGCAGAAGTGTTTGGTGAATTTGTCTCGCGCTAGAATTACACTTTCTATTTATATAATCAATGTTAGGTCAGTTGTTTATAGCAGAATTAATGGTCTTGTTTATACAGTGTTCTGCTTTTATACATGTAATTCTTCTCTCCTTCCATTTTCAGGTTAGGCTTTGAGTTTGTTTTTCTTCATAATACACAATTGAAACAAAATGTGTTGAGCATGTGTGTGTTATTCCAGATTTTATTAGAATTCACTACTTGTATGAAATACAACAATATGTGGATGCCCTTATGTAAACTATGGTCAGTGGGGGTTTTTAGTGTTGTTTTGTTGTTGTTTTTTTTTTTCTTTTCTCATCATCATAACTTTCCCTTCTGCCAAGATGTTTTTGGCAGTTTTTAAAAGGTTCACCATTAAAAATGTTATAGACCAAATGGTTTTTAGAAACTCTATTGAGGGCACTACTTAGACAAAGGAAGAGTTGGCACTGAACTCCTTTCAGCAGAACTTTGCACTGGGAAGTGTTGATATCTGGAAGGGAATGAGCAAAGACAACAGAACAGTAGGAATGATGTGGACTGCAGTTTTTAAAAGGAATTAGAAAATCCCTTGTAAAGCAAAAATGTTTGCTCCTGTTCTTCTATCACCTCAAATGTATAAATGTATAGAAAGATGTACCAGAGGCAGGATTCCTGCTTCCTCTCTATCCCACTCTTATTTTTCTTTTTTTTTCCTTCTATCTTTTATTTTTAAAAACATTAAATAAATATATAGAAGATGCATTACATGATGGGGAACATCCAGTCTATATCATGTAAGTGCATGTACTTGGAGCACTTATTGCCTGAACAGGGATGATAAAATAGTGTGATACAGTGGAAAATTACTGGCTTTTTAATTGTTGATAAATCAGTGACTGCTCTTAAGGAAATACAGAATGTTAGCAGGAATATCCGAAGACTTATTTGTGGTTTATCTTTCCTGTAGAAATTACATACTCCTCTAAACTTGCTAATATTTAACAGCAAAAGTAGTATTTGAAAAGTGCAATGAATTTGATGACTGCATTTTTTCCCCTTCCAGAACAAGAACTTACTCTTTGAGAAGATTAATGGTGGTCCAAAAAGAAGAAAGAGGGTAACTCTCAGAATATTTTATAGCTCCTGTATCAGCTAGAGTGCGAATAAGAATTAAAATCCTACTGTTAAAGAGTTAGTCTGCATTATACCCTAGATTATAGGAAAAGTCAGGGACTCTCTGTGATGAACTACCACAGCAGGCTTCAGGACTGTCCACTGAGTACAAGATGTATTTCCCCTAAAGAGCCTGTTGCTTTAAGAAGATGCATTTCAGTGCAGAGCACTAATTTAAAAACTTTATATTACCTATGTTTTTAAATTGAGCCCATTTTCATAAAACCATTTAAATTATTTGAATGTCTTTAAAACAGAATGTAAGAGTTTCCTACTAAAAATATTAATCTCCATGCATGTGAGCATCTTTTTGGGTGTAAATGACAGCATTTAGCTAATGTAATTTGATTCACTTAAATACTTTTATTTACCTCATATTAATCTCCTATCTCTGTGCTCCACTTACCTGAAAGACAAAGGTGAATGGATTGTCATCCCTGAAACAAGGCAGGCAATCCACATATCACCATGAACCTCTGCACTGTCTGCCTCGCTACTGTCTCTGATTTTTTGCTAGTGTCAGCCTTTCTTTTGTTAAAAAAAAAATCACTTTCAGGAAGAGTTGAAGTCTTTAGCTATGCTGCTGGTATATTTTTTTTTATAAGAAGAAAAAGTCTAGCTCTCTGACAGAAAGCAGCTTTTCAAACTATGACACCAGAGTTTATGTTATAAATGAAGTAAATTTGATTTAAAATAACGGAAGCGTAAGTGAAGATGATTTATATATTTCTTTATTTAACTTTCAAACCTAAGGTCTTTGCTAGACAGGCAGAAGATGAGTTGATTTCTTACCAATTGACACATCACTGCTAATAAACACTCTTCACCTTTAATTAGCTATCTTGAGCTTAGTGATTTTTGAACATGTTAGCAGAAAAGGAAAAAAGGGTAGGCACCCTATTTTAACTCTAGAGTAAGTAGAATTTACTCTGGAGATAATAATGTGGAATACTTACTGATAGCTAGAACAGTATATTAAATTAGTATTAGTACAATATGTACATGAGGGGAAAAATACATTTTCTGTCTGTGTACTGACTGGCATAATCAAATACAAAAGGAATAAAGACTGGAGAGATGTGACTGCCATATGGTCAGGGGTAGCCCAGAATTTTAGAGGTGAAGCTTCAGTTTCTTGCTTTACAGCAGATTTATTTTCTTAGCATAGGTATGTTATTTAATTGTAAATTCATTATCATTTAAAGTGTTTTATTGTTTTGAGAGTAATACTGCAATGATTACTAATGCTTTAATGAACAATTCAGAATCTTCACTTTATCAGCAAAACAGTTAACTAGATGTTGGCAGCAGAGTGTATTCTTCCAGAAACCAAAAAGCCCACTGGATCCCCCTCCTGCGATCCCTGCCACTCCTCCATGCCCTTCTGCACAGAGAATTTAGGGAGGACAGTGACTGCAATAGGTTGGTCGTTTGAGTCAATGTCCCAATTTTAGCTTAAAGCAAGTTGTATTTGGAGAATTGGGCTGTCCATGGAGAGTAACTAGGTTGTGTCTATACGAAGCAACAACAGCACTACATTGTGTTTTTATGAAGTGTTACACTGTATGTCTATATAGTGTAATAGTCACAGAGGCACTACTGGAGTCTACAATACTACACTTTCTGAGTATGTGTGTATGTTTTTGTGTGTGTATATATATAAACATGCATACAAGCATACCTACACAAAATCAGAACATAATATAGCAAAAATATGTATTTAGCCTTTGCTACTGTGTTACTGTTTTCCCAGCCTCTGCAGTGCAAGAGCAGGAAGCCTCCAGTGACCTCTAATTTAACTAGCAATTTTCTCCCTTATAAAATTTCTATGCATGAGCACAGCCTTTCCCAGAATCTAATATCCTGAACATGACAGGAGTGCTTCTGTAACTAGAGTCACCTTTCCGTGGGCTCAAAGCTGTGCACAAAGGTGCTCGGGAGCTGCAATGCTTTGACTGCAGCAGAGCTCTGTAGGATTAAACATTTTTTAGTAAAATTTTGCATTATATTTTGTGTTTTGTATTTTTTGTTGGATAAGAAGGATTCAAATTTTAGGTTATTCTCTTCTACTTTATTTCAAAAAGTGGCAAGCAAGTACCATTCCAAAAAAAACCGATCAATTAATCTTCCTAAGAATCTTCAAATAATTCCTAGAAGTTTATCCAACAGCTGAATTTCACTAAATTAGCATAAAATAGGACTTTTTAAAACAAACACAAATTATTTACATGTGTCTTATTTTTAAGAATTTAAAGCTTTAAATTACTGTTTTATTTTTAAAAATTTTTCCACATTCATTTCTGGTTCTTAATATTTTCATGTTTTCACTTGCAGCAGGCAAATCGCTCAAAAAACAATAGAAGAAAGGAGAAGGGCTGCTCTGTGCTATGATTAAGTATTAGTGATAGCATCTACAAATCTGTAGAAACCCAAGGGCTTAAACTTGAAGATAGACAAACCCCAAGTCTTTTCCAGAGATTTGACAAATATTTGGGATATTTCAAAGTAAATAATTCATGGTTTTTTTTTTTAAACTGCTTTTTTGGGTGTAGTTTTGAGTTCCTACCTTTTGCTTAAAGAAGCACAGAAATACCTCAAGAAAAGTAATTTCTATGACACAGCCAGCCTGAAAAGAATCAGGAGATACCAGAAAATTTGCATTCCTCCTAAGTTTGTCCTTAGGCAAACAATTTTTATTGGCATAAAAAACCAGCACACTAGCATTTTTGTCTGTATCCGTGAAGGCGAAAGCATATACTTGAATTTTGTTTACACTGATTATGTAAAAGGCCAGAAAGTGGGTGTAAATAATATTATAAGTTAATTCTAAAGCTCCACTAAACTGCAAATACTTTCAAATACAGCAAATACGTTTTATTCCATGGGTATAGAAAAAATTCAAACATAGGTTGTCTACATTACTACGATCTCCAAACAGTTCTGATCTGTATCTTCAGTCTCATGGCACAAAGTTAAACCCTCTCTGGGGATCTTCTTTCCAGCATTCTCTTGTTTTGGCAGTGGTAAGAGAGCCATTTCCTATGCCAAAACCTTGCTTGGCTCTGCTTCTATGCCAACAGTTTTTATTTTAGCATCAAGAAGGGGAAGCAAGGAGGGATTTCCTGAAGAGGAGATGTGTTGAAGAAGCGATTTTGGTCAAAAATGGTATCATGGTACCTAACTTGCCTCTCAGCATAAATTGCATCAGAGGCTAGCTAAACCTTACCTGTTCTTCTCTAACAAGTTCTGTTCTGCCTCAAGAATTAGAGTTAGAGGAGGGAGTTAGAGCTACCGCTGATTGCTGAGCTGATGAAAGGAGAAGTGGAGCAAAAAGACTGTATTCAAGTTAGATTGTCCTATATTCTCAATAGTCCTCCTTCACTTATATTCTTTTTAGTAGATTGGATTAAATTCCTGCACGCGAACACACACACAAAAAAAAACCCAAACCAAAACCCAAAAACCCACTGAATTTTAGGTTTACCCCTCAGAGCAATTTTTCTTTTCCAGATTGCAGGTATTTGACAGGTAAGCAAAATATACATATATCCACTAATCCTACTTACCTTTTATATGTTTCCCCGCTTCTAATAAGTATAAATAATTTTAAACTTTTTCAGAATGTGAACCCATATCTGCAAGGACAGCGACTGGATAATGTTGTAGCAAAGAAGTCTGTTCCACATTTTTCAGATGAAGAAAAAGGTCCTGAATAAGTACTATAAAAATGAATGATGAAAACTCATGCCATCCTCTGCTAGATCATAATATTGCTTATATATAATCATCTATTAAAATCCTTGTGAATGGCAGCATGTTTATTATTTATATAATTGTAGATGAAAAACAGCTGTATTTATAACAGTATGTTCTCCTAGATAACAAAAATATGGTTCTGCTTTTTGTTAAGTTATGGTAAAAGGACATTTCTGTTGTTTTTATTTTAGCCATGCAGCAAACTAAAAATGTTAGTCATTTTACTAGCTAACGTGAGGTAAATGGTCTTAATGAGCAGCTTGTAAATAGGAAGATATAAAAAATGCCCAGTTTGACTCCAACATTTAATCTTAAATGTTACTATGTTTGACACATGAAAATTATAGTTTTATGTTTTGTTCACAAATATTGTTACTTAGCAAAGACAAAGTATTTATTTTACTGAGAGAATTTTGGCTTTTGGTCCATTTTAATAAACATTTAAGCAATCTACAAGGTTTGCAACATGACATTTTCCAAAATACTTCAGAGGCTCATTTGTCTCGGTTATTGCTGTGCAAATTCAAAAATTAAAGAACTGCTTTTTGAATCTATCCACTAGAATATTTTTCTGTTAGTTTTAATCATTCCATGTCCACAACTTTCCTGAACACATCTCTTCATTATCAATGGTACTGTTGCATGGAAATTCCATCTTCCCCGCTGTTCTTTGTGCAGCATTTGTGCACTAATAACATGCTTAAATTAGGTGTCCTTGGTACATTGCAAGTGAAGATGGAGACATTTGTCTGTGTTAATAAGGTTGTGTCAACATCCTCTGAATCTAAAACCAGGATATGAAGGTTGTTACAGTTGATGATCTTCTACTAACTTGATACTCTAATAACACTTGTAGCTATCACTGCTCTTGAAGTTGCTCTGGGAAGCCTAAATTGCCTTTTTGCCCTTAGAAGATTGAAGACCTTTATATTGCAGAAGGCAGAGCACTCCCTTACTGAAAGATGAGAATACGAGAATATAGAATTGTCTAAAATTTTTTTATTTTCAGGGTGCATGTAAAGTATTTCAAGCCATATGCATGGGGCAATTGGAATTAGTGAAAGAGCATTAGATTACAGCTTTTAACTCCAAAGCTATGGAAAAAAAATTTATTTTCCTTCCCTGTCCTACAGAAAGACACAATAAAATAATGATGAGCTCTTAGGAAAAAAAAAAAAAACAACAAACCAATAAAAAAGCAAATAACAGAAACTGAATGTCCTAGCTACATAAGATTACAGTTAAGATGATGGCATAGATATGACTGTGTATGACATCTGCTTTTTTTCCACCCCAGCACTTGGTAATTTGTAATAAATTATGTATGCAGACAGTTGGTCCTCTCACGTCATTTATGGGTAGACCGTAAAACTCTAACATTCTAGGCTGAACTTTCCTGTCTTTCATCATATTTCCTCTTTAAAAAAAAAATCTGGAAGAGAAAACTAAATAGTATATAATGCAATGGGGTTTATACTCACATGTGACATCAAACTGAAGAGCGTGTGAATCACAGAGCTCCTTCCTGTGCCTGGAATAGGATGGGAGTAATCCAGCTGTTCACAGGACAGGACTTGTATTCTCTGCTTCTTGAGCTTACTCTTTTGATCTGTACTTCTGCTTAGTCTTCACACAGGCATTGAGAGTTGCAGAGTTGCAATGGTTCTCTCCAAAACCATGAAAAACTATACATCGGGGCATGGATCTGAAATCAGAACCCACCCATTACCAGTGGTCCAGAGTATGTGAAATGGTTGTTCCTCCCACCACACACCACTAGACCTGCCACAAGGCTTTCAGTTGGTCAAGGACTAGATTTTCATTCCTAAAATACTGATGTTTCTTCAGATACTCAGGTGTCTTACCAATACTTTTAAATGTGTGTTACCAATACTTTTAAAGTAATCTGAGCTACATTCTGTCCTTATTAGATCCAGTAAAATCCATTTTAATCACAATAACAAAGCAACCATGAAGGCAATTTATTTCATTTTTCAAGCTCTCTGTAAGGACCAGCACATGATAAAAGTTGATGTGTACAGTAAATGAGGGGCTTAAAATGGGAGGTAGGCACAGTCTGAAAATCACTTGGGGTCTTCTGTGGCCCCTGGTGCGATAACTGTGCCGACAGCAGAGGGAGCATTAAACTCATTGCCCACGGTAAAGTGTGGGGAGTGATACCCATGTTCCTATAATCCTTGTATGGGTAGGATGAGCTCATCAGCCTTCTGGCAGTCATCCTAGGAGAAGGACAACTCTGATTCCAAACCTGGGCAGATGGAGCTTGTTTAGCCCTGTATGGCCTTCCATCTAAGAGAAGGACACTCTAATAAAACCTATGTCCTAGGGACTTCGCTGCCAGTGTCCAAGCTTGCTAGGCCCTGGCAGATGAACCTTAGGACTAAAGGGTGGGTCCAGCTCTGCGCATGCCGTGTCTCACCTAAAAAAATCCATTGTGCAGGCTCGAGGGTGCTATCCGCTATCCTTTTAATCAGTACGCTTGTAAAAGGCGCTGATGAGGAGCGTGGATGGAGCCCTCCCTGGATCTTCAATCGCGAAGCCTAGCCATACATACATAAAATGGGAGGAGCAAAGAAGTATCACATGCTTTATAGTATTGGAAGTGCACTTGAAGCACATTAGCTCCCTACATCCCCTGTGTGAGGATGTGACAATCCCCACAAACTTGACAAACTGACCAGCACAGAGATCTCCAGTGGCTGCCTGAGTCCCTGGTGGGGCCTGAGGAGCTGCCCTTCTGTCTGATAGCTCTGCACAGAGCAGGCAGAGGAAAAATGACACAATTTATAGATGTTTTTGTCTTAAAAAAAAACCCCAACCCTTTACACTGCGCAATACAATGATGCATCTTACAGGAACTGTCTGCTGGAAGAAATAAAAAATGTGTGGCAGTGAGCAGCCATCTGTTGAGTCCGTCAGGCAGCTTGAGTGTTTCACCTGGAAGCCTCAACAGCACTATTGTGAAATTTTAGTAAAATACAGCAATTACACCATGATCGTGAGATTAATTATTCTTATTTCAGTTCCACAGCTTAGAGCTGCCTTTCTATACTGAGATTGGTGGTCTAATATTTTTAAAAAGCCAAAAGCAAGCAAAAGAAAGTTGTCCCTCCTACTGCTCCAACAACAGTCCAAATGTGTCTGTTACAAAGAATCATCACAGTGCAGGTCTTTCAGAATCAATGAACAAAGACACCAACAATCTGCTTCACTCCACCAAACCAATACTCACAAGAATGTAAACAGTTGCTCAGCTCTTACAGGTGTAATCACCCTTTTATAGTTTTGATGCATGTGAATTAAGGAGCATGTTTATTGCTACTGTTGCTTAGAATTTTCATTACATTTAAACCTTATATGATTATTTTAAAATCTGCAAGTGTGTTAATTACTTCTAACGTATTTGAGACACAATGTGCTTGAAAGAAGCAATACAAAATAAAGTTTATTACCATGCAACATTGGTTTTGTCTCATAAAGAAATATTTATGACCTTAGTTTAAAAAAAGTACTGTGTAACTGAGCAGGTTCTAGGATTTGATTTGTGACACAAAACTTATATATATGTACACTCCAACATACACTTTTTGACTGATAATATGGTCTTATAATAAACTCAGTAGTAAAGAATATAAAGATGCAGAAGAAAGTAATTTAAAAATGCTTAGTGAGTTATTTAGGAGGGGAAATAGTGATATGCTGCTTTTTGTTGGCACATTTGCATTCACCTAACAAACCCACGATGCTAATCTGTTCAGCAGCTCATGTGCAAACCAAACTTGGGAACTCATTCTGGGTATCTGATGTCAGAGTCCCAAGAGTCACTTACAGGACTGTAAGTGAAGCTGATCTAAAGCCTATTTTATCAACATATGATGACGTGTGTCTTCATCTGTTAAACTGGGGAAGGACACAGGCAGAAACATAACTACCAAGTCAATTAAATTTTTGGCTTTGCTGTGGACAAAGTAACACTCAAGCCCCTTTGTTTCCAAATGTCGGGAGTTGGGGATGAAGACAAGTATTATTTTGTTGATGAAGAGGAGACTTGCGTCCATGCCCTCAAATCAGGCCTCTAACCATTAGCTGTGTTGAAAAGGCTTTGTTTTCATTTTCATGCTGTACAAAACCTAATTTTTGAACATTCAAATTTGTTGGGAAAAGGCCATAACAACACCAGCCAAAACCAAACTTGGAATCTTCTGGTCTTTCTTGCTGGTGAACACACTACAACTCTTACCTCTTTTGTAATGCTGTAACACCTGTCCTGTGTATTAATTTTAATGCAAATACTTCTTTTTTTACATGCAAGTCTGGACTATCTCAATCATTAGGACAAAGTGTTCAAAGATAACTTTTCAAAGTCACAAACTCAGGTTTATGGGAGGAGAAGGGAAAGGTAGGCAGATTCAGAAGGCACAAAAAATTTTAAAAGTTCATGGAACATACAGTTTCACAGGGCCCATAGGGGAGATGTGTTCACTGTTTTATTAGCTAAATATACTATAGGTAACATTTAAGGTACCTCTTCAAGTCAGAAGCTATCAAATCTATCAGGAAATCAGAAGACATTATCTCAAATTTTGAGACATCTAAAGCCAAGGTTTTAGGCTAATGGACTTGACAATTAGATCGAATTATATTTTTACCATGCTTGATACAAATAGGATGGCAATCTGATATGCCTTAAAGAAAAGAAATCAGCAGGAAAACCCAAACAGAACATACCAAATCCATTGCCACTTGCATACACTTGCATAAAACTAAAAATTTGTTTTTATTTGAAGTCATGCAATTACCTTCAATACTCTTAAATAAGTATTGTGTTCAGGAATTCTCAAAAAATAAGTCTTCTTTTCAAATACAGAATTATTGTGTCCCTTAACAGGTCTGCTTATTTGTGGTTCCTACAGTCAAAGGCAGATTCCAGCCATGACTAAAACCTTAAAGTGCTCAGCCACCAACAATGACCTACTTACGCACAAACTAAACAAAAACTAAAAGGAATTGTGGAAGAAGAGATTGGAATTGCCATCATGAACGGTGCCATGAGCCACAAATATGGCTAATTAGCAGATTAATGGGTCCTAAGCCAAGATTTCCAAGTGTGAGACAATGAAAGAGTCAAATGAATAATTTCCAAGCAGATATACGGCACAGAACTACCACACTCAAGACTTTTGCTGTTAGGTGAAGAATGGCATTCAACTCCAGCTCATCATCCTAATTAACCATGAGAAGGAAGTATGTAGTATCAGTTCATGTTTGCTTTATTTATGGTGCTAACTGCTTTGCTGTGATTACATGGATCCTGAGGGTTGGAAGAGCTGCTAGCCATGTGTTCAACACATGGGAGCATAAGAAATTTTAAATGATGTGAGTGTCATGGCAGCAGCATTACCAATTGGACCTAAAAGAGATGAAAAAAAAATCTGTTTGATAAACAAGGTCTACTTTTTAATGTGGTGCAGAGGTACAAAGGGATCAAAGACCGTAGGAATCGAGAATGATTTCAGACTAAAGATTAGGTAGGCCCGAGTCACCTCTTTTTATTTTCTCCTATAGTTCCTGTTATCAAAACACGTGGAATCCTGCTCCTATTGCAATGTATGGATGTCTTTTACATTTAATCACTGTATTTCTTCATCCTGCTCTGCTCTCCAAGAAAAACAATGGTGGGAGTCAGTGGCTAAATTTCTTTGTAAACTGAGTGAGGCAAAGGAGAATCACAAGGAAAAAGAATATGCTATTTGCTACTAGCCTCAAACTCTCCCTTGTTCTCTCTCTGGTGTCATTAATATACAGACCATTAAGCCCCGATTTTAAATGTATAAAAACTGACTACTTTTATTTCAAATCCTTATTCCAAACCTAACCATCATATGATAATGTAACTTTCTTGGGAGCCACTGAAGACCTCCATTACAGATGGGCATCAGAATATTTGTTAGGTCAGTTCATCTGGGGAATCACTCATAAGTCACCACTGGTTAATTTCCCTTCCCCTTTTTGTTTTTAAATAACACTGCAACCAGTGACTTAACTCAATTGCAAAACTTTAAGCAACTCTCATGGGGAGTGCAATGGCTGTAAGATTTATGGATTTTAAAGATGCGTTACTGCAGCTGAAGTAGAAACCTATTTTAAATGCTGCATAAACCATTAATCAATTTATAAAATTTTCCTGAGATAAGTAAATTCTTTAAAAGTCATTGTTATAACAGATAAGGGTCGCTGTCATAGCTTATGCACAGACCCTGGCTATTGGTTAGATTCCCAAATAACCCGACAACTCAGCTACCAGAGGGGTCTGTTTGTGCACAGGTAACGTCCACAGTTAAAAAAGCAGAAAAAGTTTGCCCTCTTCTGATTCCTTATAGCTTTCTCCTGCTATTCCCACAGTGCCTCCAGCTTTGCTGCAGCCTTTCTGATGGTTATGAGTCTGAAATGATGGGGTACCAGAAGACTTGGTTTTCAGGGGCTGTCATTTGTGCAAGTTAGCCAGCATTGCTACCAATACATGCCAAGAATTATACACATTTCTTTCATCTTAAAATACATTATTTTCTGCTTTAGTAGTTGAGGATATATGCTAATTTCTAACTGTATTGGCTGTTTCCTGCTGCGTTTCTATGTTTTCAACAGCAACCATTAAAAGGACAAGAACTATCCACAAATTTGAAGATAAGACCTTCATAGATTGCCCTTAAAATATTGTTTGGTTGTTGAAAACCCAGCCTGAATCCACAAACTTGGCAATTCTTCCCTTCTATTCCCTGGGATAATCAGCCTGGTACAGACACATGTCTACAGGATCAGGCATTGCACAAAATACCACAGCAGAAGTAGACATTTTAATAATTTAAAAGAAAAAGTAAAAATGGTGTCTGGAAGAAGTATGGCAAAAGAATCAAGGCCCTAATGATGCTAGAGAAGGGACTTAAGAATGAACACAAATTCGTCATTTAGTGGTTAGTAGGGCAGGGTGAACATGAGGAAGGACAGCATTAACACCTGGGCTCTAGCTAATCCTTGAGGAGTGTTATGGTAGCTAGCCAGAACCTGGATAAAAATACAGAAGTAGTCTTCAAGCATGGTAATAACAAACCCACCACACACATATGTATACGTATACATAAATGTAAACACACACACACATACACACCCTTCCCACTAGTTGGTTTGTTTTGGCTCCCTGTCTTGATTTGTTTCCTGGACAGCCTGAACAAATAGGCTCCTGCCTCATGGCTGAGAAGCTGCATCTCTGGAGGTGCAGGAGATAAAGGTTTGAATGCCTCCAGTGTGTAGACAGGCATCACAATCTTTTCTGATTCCTAAAAGAACATCAGCCTTCTTTCACTCTTTCACACTTCTAATGTATTACTTTTTTTTCAGGAAAATCAGAAGTATTTAGCTGCTACCCAAATAATTGGAAGAATGTAACATTTAGCAAGACTTGGAAGTTGTCAAGAGTTAATTTACTTTGTGCATTCTTTATTCTAGTAACTTTGAACAGTATCTTTAGATCATTTTGTATCTGTTGAAAATGAAGTATTTTAGAAACCCCACTTCCTTACTCATTATTAGCATTCCAGTGACAAATCTGATCCTGCAATCGTTGTCATGTATAGGATTTGCTGACCAAGAGCTCCAGTGATCCTAAGGGACCCTGTTATGGTTGCTGACAGGACATCTCCTTATAGCAAAAATATGCCTCGTTATAAGCATTTTCAGTGTTGGGAGTTAAAACACAATCTTTGTCTTCACGTCAGCAGGAATATGCAGGGCTAAATACTGAAGAGATTTTCAAAGCTTTTCCAGAAGCTGGTGGAAGAACACTCAAAGCAAGAGGGAACTGGACCCCAGATGAAACAAACAACTTGATTGGAGAAACTGCAACATAGAAGTACTCAGTCTTATGAAGTACTTCTCTACATCAGAAACAAAGATGTCACATTTGGTTGCAGTGGTTTGTCTCTGTCTAGGAAGGAGGTTTTGTTAACGCCTGGTTGTAGTAGTCACCTCCCCACTAATGTGCAGAGGCTTTCTGAACAAATCATTCTATCTCCATTGGATAGAAGAATGCTTTCTGCGTCCAGACAGCCTGTGCCCTCACCTGGGTTTATCTCAACGAATTACATCAAGATAGAAGCCACTGTACCTTGTCTTTAGTAAGTTTTTACATCATGACAGCTGTCTCAATAAAGAAACTTCAGCCTACAGGAAAGGCATAGCCAGAAGAAGTCAGAAACTCAGAATCCAAGAATCTACTGTATTTTAAAAAAAAAAAAAAAAAAAGAGGATTTATTCTTTGCATCATAATGCAGGAAAATACCCTCTTTGGTTTTGTTTTCTCTTTGGTCAGACCAGAAGAACAAAAAACAGCTACAATTTTTTTGTTTTGTTTTAAATGCGTCTGATAGCTTTTGTTGACTCCAAAGGAGACTTTCCTCTAAATGTTCCATTTTATTTTTCAAAAGGAAAAATATGGGTTTTTTTGCTATGAATTCATATGTTCATTTTGAAACTCTGACAAGAAATAATAATACCTCCTTCACAAGGAGTCTAGTTCCATCTGGTTGAGAACCAAAAAGCCCTGCCACAGTCTGATCTGAAGTGTAATTGATTTGATCACTTGCAATTTAACTTCTTCGCTTACGTCTTTAGTGCATTAAGACATCCTAGGGAGGGGAAAGAAAACTGTTTACATTTTTAGGCTTTTTAAAAGTGCATCCAGAAGCTCCAAGTGTTTGGCGCCTGATTAATTACAAACACCTAGAGCATTGCTCCCAAGCCTATTTACAGAATCTCTCCTAACATCAAGTGATTTTACACTTTTCCAGGCACTTTGAGCCACATGTTATTTGTGGGGAAAAGAAAAAAATATCATTCAATCAAACTGCCAGTGAAAGCAGCTAATGGAGAATTGCTGGGCATTGTGGTTAGTCCCAGAAGGTAAGATGACAGCTCTTCCATGGCTCTGAACACCTCCACAGAAAAGGAAGATGTCTGATGCTATGTTTGCAGAATAAAGTAAAAAGACTTGAAAAATGCTAACTAGAATTCAAGATAGTGTAAGAAAGGGCAAGTTCAATGAATAAATATCCAACTGCCCTTAGCCAAGCAGGCTAAACAGGATACTTCTGACAAGGAAACAGAAGAAGCAAAACAGAGCAGCTGGAAATATCAAGACAAGAGATTTGGCCCTAAGCTCGCCTGTGTAGTTTCCCAGAAGTGATTTTTTTGGCAATTTTTGAAAGAGTAAATTTTTGGTAACCATACAGATAGAAACTAGACTATTTTTGTATTTTATTATTACTGTATTGTAATGTTAATTCTAAAGTTCATAAAGTTTAGCATTCTGATATGCACATCAACTAGAATGCCCTTTAAGAGAGGAAAGTTGTATCTATAAATTATTTTGGGGTCTTTCAGAAAGGCTTGACTCCAGCCTTTTGGATTGCTGTGTGTGCTTCATTTTATATACTCCAAATAGCCCCACTTAAAATATAGTCAAGCATCTGGCAAGTCCCTGCAGGATTTGGGTTCAAATCTAGGTTTAGCAAAAGACTGAAGTACATGCACAAGTCCACCTTTCTCACCAAAGAAATTAACTACCTGTTTGCATTTATGTATCTATCTACTTAAATTGCCATTCAACTCAACAAAGACTGCTAAATTGAAGCGTAATCTATATCAGTTTTTAGATAACCACAAGTGGTTAAACACTTCTTTGTCTGCCTTAAGATTTCTTTCTGTCCACAACAGTGAAAACTTGGCTTATTCACTGGAAATTTTTTTTCTGTTATTTATTGTGGAGAATTACAGAAGTTAAAAGGCCTTATTCCCCACTAAAAGCTTTCAGAAATTTCAAAATGGATAATTCAAGCACAAAGACACAATATAGGTGAAAATAAAAAAAAAAAAAAGATATCTTCCTAGATTAAGTTGATGTGTGAGTGAAACAGGGAAAAAGATGGAGGTGAGGACTGAGGTGCGCTTGTGCTTCTTGCACCTCTTCTTCTTGACATAGACACCATCTAAAAAAAATTGTCAGCAAGGAAAATTGCTGTTTATTTCCCACCTGCATTAGTAGTCACTCTGAGGAATTGTCTAACCGATGCTGGAGCATTACAACTGTATAACAGAGTTCTTTCTTGCCGTTTTCATGACACTGCATTTCAAATATAAAATGCAGAAGTTCTACACAACCTGAATCAGTTGTTGTCTCAGTCAAAAAAGGGTTTCTGCTCTTTCATTCCTGCAAAGCTACTTTTTTATCTGGTATCCTGTTTTTACTCAAATATTGCCAGAAAAGCAAAAAGAACAGATAAGATTTCAATTCTGAAAAGAGGGCATTGGGATAAAAAAAACCCAACAAAAGAAAACAAAAGCCTTGCAAATCTTCTTACATAACAGAATAGTTCTTCTGCCTTTCTTACTCCTTTTTCTGTCCGCAGAGACAGAAAAAAAAACCCCTAGAGTTCTTGATTTCAACCTCTCTGCCTTACCTGGTAGGCTGACTTCGTGTGCTCTATAGGTGTTGCACAGAAGCCCTCACACTGCAAGGAGAAGAAAGCGCTCCTTTTTTAGGTAACATCGTGAGTTAAAGGTGGTTACACCATAAATGGCCTTTCATCAGAGCAAGAATGGAGTAGAAGGGACTGTTTTGACAGAACAGTCTATGAGATAACTATACATGTATTTAAAGACTACATAATCTCTCTAAGATTTTGGGTATCAGTAAGGTGTGGGAGGGAAGTCTTTCAGTTTTGTGGCATAACTGTATTTCATAGTTGTCATCCCTGGAGTGAAATATGTAAGCAGGTAACACATCGAGCTCCTGAGATGCCTCTTTTCCTAATTTGCAGTTATGAGTTCAGACTATAAGGGCTTCTTTTGCTCATACAAACTCAGTTTGCTTAGCTGAATCACTTCTTGTATCACATTGCTCCAGAGCTGCCCTGAAAGCAACGTGTGTCAGCAAACACCTCCTACAGATTC
Source organism: Bucco capensis (assembly GCA_013396975.1). Classification (NCBI taxonomy): domain Eukaryota; kingdom Metazoa; phylum Chordata; class Aves; order Piciformes; family Bucconidae; genus Bucco; species Bucco capensis. The sequence goes on along the minus strand of VWZO01000698.1, from coordinate 321,974 downwards.
ATGAGACAGAAGAAAAAGAAAAGCAAATGCATCAGGGCAGAGGAATTTTTCATGGGTATTTTACGGCTTTCATTTTCTTGGCAATTTTTTCTGTAGCTTTTAAATACATAAGATGCATTTAAAAAAAAAAAAAAAAGAAAGAAAAAATTGTGAAAAGAGTTATAAAAAGGTTAGCTTGACAAATGATATTTCCTCATTTGGCATGAAAGTTTGTATTTGTCCAGCAGTTAAACTTCACCCTAATAAAATATGCTCTTCTAAATCACTTTTGAAAAATAGTCACATATGGATTGCATTATATATGTAGGTGTTTTGAGGCCAGAAAACATATTTTTTGTTCTATGTCTGCAGCACATGGCAAAGTGGAATGTTGGTGGGTGACCATGGCCCTAGGTGCAGAGATCATTACAAGCCCACAACCTGACTCTACGTGTAGTATGTGCTAAACAAGAAAGCTTTTCAGACATACCAGTTCACCACAGTTTTCAGAGCAGGATCCCAGACTTTTAAAGTATTGAGGTACTAAATGCTAGGGATTTTATCTTGATCTCATTCAGTCTTTTGATTTCCAATGTTCTGTTTCTGAACATTCACAAATGAAACATGGGTATACTCCTAGATGAAGTAGTATTTTGAAACAAATAAAAAAATGCACTTAAAAGACAAATTAAAAAAAGTTTCATTTACTTAATTTTCTCTCATTCAGCTGACGGCAATCTATAAAATGTTGATGTTTGTCAACCTAAATGAGAAATATAACTCAATTCAGATCAACCTCAGCCTTTTCTAGTATTGTTTTATACAGCTTGATATGGAGTACACCAGTCCAACAAGGTTCAGCACCCTATTCAAAAGAAAGGGGTTTTCCACATAGTATTCTGTGACAGAATAAACACTGGAGTACCTAAAACAAGAACCATAGGAGTGATATGTTAACAGAGTATCTTGAAACCAAAGCCCACAACATCTTGCTCATCTTATTGGATATCTTGGGAAACAGTCCTCAGGGACAAGAAAACAGAACAGAGCTGGCAGATCTTTAAGGACACTTTCCATAGAGCACAAGAGCTCTCAATCCCCAGGTATAAGAAATCTGCTAAGAAAGGGAAGAAACCAGCATGGCTGAGTCAAGACCTGCTGGTCAAATCAAAAACCAGGATGGAACTACACAGGCAGTGGAAGCAAGGACAGAGATCTTGGGAAGAGTATAAAGATGCTGCCCGATGGTGTAGAGATGAGGTCAGGAAGGCTAAAGCATGGCTAGAGCTCAACTTAGCAAAGGATGCAAAGAATAACAAGAAGGGATTCTACAGGTACATCAATGAAAAAAGGAAGGTCAAAGAAAACATTCCACCTCTGAAGAGCAAGAATGGAGAACTAATAACAACAGATGAGGAGAAGGCTGAGGTTCTCAACAACTTTTTT